>PVJO010024399.1:0-24439 GCA_004026905.1 Hystrix cristata | reverse complement strand
AAAAAAAAAAGACCAAACTACCTAAAAGACCCATCTGTCAAATCTGTCAAAAGAAATCTCATAATAATTATTTTCTTTCAACTACATTACAAAGTCTTAAATTTATACATGGACTATTGTTTTTTCCAGTTAAATGACATGAAGAATTAATTGTATTATGCAGCCACTCTTCTAAGCAAAATGGAATTCTGCTTCACAAAGTAACTCATTGTACTTCCTTTCTTCCCTGGAGACAGTCCAAATATAATTCCCATATCAGTTATGTTTTGTTAGGTAACACAGTACAATAAAATGTAATGCCTTAGGCAACAACCATTTGTTTTGCTGACTGTTGTGCACTTGGAGTTTGCCCTGGGCTAAGGTGTAAGGTCTCTCGGACCTGGGCTAGCTGACTCACACGTCTGTGGACCACGGAAGGGTCTGTCGGGGCTGGCTGTCCTCAGACGCCCTCTACTCAGACTCATCTGTGCTCCATGTGGCTCCTCATCCTGCAGCAGATGCGGAGCTTGGTCTATATGTTGGCCAGTTCAGTTGGCAACAGAGAGCACAGAAGCGGAAAAGCTTTCTGGAGGCCTGGACTGGCACATGACTTTTTGTGCTTATTTTGTTCCCTGTCCAAAGCAGGACCAACCCAGGATTTAAAGGTAGTGAACTTCACTTCCTCACTAGCTCTTACTAGCTTTAAAGCTACATTACTAAGAGATGTAGATATTGAAAGTGGAAGAACTCAGAGCATTTCTTCAGTGCATCACAGTAATTATCCACAGGAGAGGACAACATCAAAACCGGTGTGACTTTACTGGTGTCTTAAGTGATGGCCTTTTTGCTTAACTCTATTTCCTCTCCTATCGAAATCCATTTAGTTCTAAATAGAATACCACTGTTCTTTCCTGCTTCTCCTTCTCCTCTTCGTCTGTCTCCCTCCGCTTCCTCCTTCTTCCCCTTCTCCCCCACTTCACTGTAAAATATTCAGAGGCTCAGATAAGTTTTAACTTTTATTCTGTTTGCTTCCTTAACTTGGTACTCATAAGTGGCGTGTTATAAAAATAATTGAAAATAATATTAAAATACCTGTAACTAACGTGGAGACATATCCTTTTACAGTGATTTGTTTCTATAATTCAGGTCGAGAGAGAAGGAGAAAAGATGCAGATGTGTAGCACCAAATGTGTACCTCTGAGCATAGCAGAATAACAATCAGAGAAGGGCTTGATTTTGATAATGTTTATGGTGGGAGAATTTCTTCCTCTGAGAAGCTTCAAGGGCTTTACTGCTTTTCAGAGATTAACTTTCTGTATGAATTAGTGAGAATGAGTGAAAATTAGTGAAAACAGAAAGCCAAAGGCCGAGATGAGAAGTTTTTCTACTGCTTGTACAGTAGTCCGAAGAAGCAAGTCAGTGACTTTGGGAGAGCTTGTCAACAAACATTGTACATTGAAGCCTTTTTAATGTGAGCTGCAGGCTTGTTACTTCAACCGTATTTTACAACCAGATAATATATATTTTTAAAATACGTGGCAGTTATGGTCAGCTAAATTAAAAAAAAAAAAACTGATACATTTATTTATTCTGTGTATCTTTGAAATTATTTCTTCTCTTATTATACAAAACTTTGTGCAGTTGACCAGCATTAGTTTGATTGATTATTTTGTTACAGGCAGAAATAGAGACTAAGAAAAACTAAGTGACCTTCTCATTACTTTTTGGTAGACTTTTTTTTTTTTTTTTTTTTGGTGCTGGGGATCTAACTCAGGGCCTTGTGCTTGCTAGACAAGTGCTGTAACCACTGAGCTAAATCCCCTGCCCCTGGTAGATTCATTTTATACACTTTTTAAAGTGCACATACAGCTGGCTTTCCATATCTGTGGCTCTACATTGATGGCTGTAACCATTCTCAGATGAAAAATATTTAGAAAAAATTTGAACTTGTCCTGAACATATGCAAATTTTTAAATTGTTGTTATTTCCAAACAGCATAGTACAATACCTATTTAAATAATACAGACTTTGTATTGGGCATTATAAATAATCTAGAGTTGATTAAAAGCATACAGAGGCATGAGCATGGGTTATACATTAATATTATGCAATTGTTTATGACACTTGAGCATTCACAGACTTTTGCATCCATAATGGGTTCTAGAATCCATCTCCATAGATATCAAAGGATAATTGTGTTCTTCTCACATTTAGGAAAAAGACAATTTATAAGTACCTGATTGGAATTTAGTATAAACATATGCTGTAATATAAATACATTCTCTCCTATTCCAAGCTTAAAGAGGTTGGAATTAGTCACAAGCTTGGAATTAGTCACAACAAGAGAATTTGAGAAAAGGCTGTATGGGGGAGTGTGGTAATTGAATGAAAGTGTGTGTTACCTACCTTTTGAAGGATGTGAAAAAGCCGTATCTTTTGGCAGTAGACATATTGGAGTCTATCCCGGAGACAAAAACAACTTCCAGTGCATGGGTGACTAAATGGTCCTCTTTTGTTCTGAGATTTTCTAGGCTGCCTACCTCTCTCTGTCTTTTATATCTCCCAGCTGTGTTGCAGAGATATCTTTTGGAGGACATGATGGAATTCTCAGTGGTATTTCAATCCTCTCACATGAGTATTTTCCTGTAAATTTTCTTTTATCTTTCCCCCATGGCTTTATTTCTGCCAGTTTTGATTTTGTTTTTACTTTGCCTTTCATTTCTAGGACACTCTTGAATCTTTTAATTGTAAGTTTGGTAATTGTTTGCTACTTAATTTTTTCCCTAAAGATACGCACACCAAACTACCATGGAATAAACATTATTTCTCACTAAATGGATAAGAATGGCATTGCTGGTATATACACATGGACTGTAGGATAAATAATCAATTTGTGTTTTGAAAAACCACAGCCCTAGTGATAAGGACAATATTCATTTTACGAGATGTGGACAAGGCTGTGATAGAGTTGGTAATGTTTTATAAAGAGAATTTAAACTTGTTAATTATAATAAAATATATCTTTCTAGTGACTTAGAATGAGGCTTTAATTTTTTTTCATAACTGATGAGATAGCATATCCTTTGGAAGTACTGTATTTTCTCTATGTCAACTCAAAATAAGGCCTTGGCCTTAATTTAAAGAACATGTTCTAGTTTTCTAGGGGGAGCACTTGGAATTAGCCAAGCAGACTAGAAGAGATTCAGTGACATAGGTTCAGGGATCAGATGTTCATGTCAGTGGGAATCTGGAAAAAGAGGAAACAAAATAAATATTTACCGCTTGTCAAGATCTTGACAAACAGATCTTCTACCTTGAAGAAGTGATATCTGAAATAATATTCAAAGGATGAGAATGAAGCAGTAAAATAAATCATAAATGATTAAGGTAAAGAAAGGACACTCTGAGAAGCAGATAGAAAGCAGTGTGGATGATGCTTATGCATGATGGAAAAGAGGATACAGATGTGTTTAGAGCTGTAAGGAGTTTGTGTCTGGTCTTTGACTCCTTCCTAAGAAGTCTAGATTTTAAAGTATAAGCAAAATAAAGTGATATGGTAACAAGGCTACTTCAGCTGACACATCTAAGACATATCAGCCGATGAGATGTTACTTTCAACTTAATTTCTACCCTAATTGCGCTTGGTCAGTGGGTGGATAAAATGAACCTACACTTAGAAGGCACCGATGACTCTGGCTTTTAGTCAAGGAAGTTAAAGCAAAATTTCCCAACCTTGACCATACATTAGACTATTTTAGTGAGCTGTCCAAAATCCACATGTCCAGGCATCTCTGAAAACAGATTAAATCCTAATCCCTGGAACTGGGGCACAAGCACTTGAATTTTTAAATCTCTCCCCTTTCTGGGTATAGCTAAGGTCATGAATCCCAGAGTTAAAGACTGATGATTTTTATAAGGCTATCAAGGGCATACAGTTAGGTAATTTATGTACTATTTCTAAGCATTATGTTTACTGTCACAAGAGAATTCTATGCCTCTTGAAGAATTTTCCACATCTGTCTGCGTAAAACACAATTAAAAAGCCTGACCTGGTATATCCATTATAGATCAAACTTCAAATGTGCATTATCTTTAAAAAATGCTCACATTCCTACTCTAACATGAAAAAAAGAAAATGGAGCTTCTTTCTAAAATGACAGTTAAAGACATTGCCATCAATTTCATACTGGATTTTTAAGAATCATGCTTATAGATGTAGAGACATTGTTGAATGTCTCCAAAAAGGGATTGAGTTCGGATCAACAAGTACAGGGGCAATTACCAAGAGAGTTAAGGCGAAATTCTTGAGAATTACGTGTCACTTGGGTAATTTCATTTTAACTCACATTCGAATACCTTGTTCTCTATCAAGAATTATGCAATGTGATTAAATGACACTTTAATCGTAATTCAGAAACTTAAAGTCATTTTATAATCACTTATCAAATCACTAACCCATCTTAATATTCCATTCAATGGCAAATTTGGTGATAACAATGCAATATAGGGAGAAGCATACCCATAGAAAATGAAAATAGAATCCTCAAATGTCTTTCACTTTGGTCTCTTATAAACTTATAGGAAAGTATTATTTTACAAAGGAGCAACATTGTTATTATTTAGATCTACAATGTCCTCGAGAATTTTCATGTTAGAAGGTAGGACCTGGTAGTAAGGTACTGGTCAATGGAGGTATGACCTGGAATGCTATTTCTCCTTCTTTGGCTCTGTCCGTCTCGCTCAGCTTCCTGGATGCCCAGGGAGGAGCAGGTGTCCTCTGCCCTTTCCTCCTTGGAGCAGATTACTGTGGAATGGAACTGTGAGCCAAAATGAATGTCTTCTCCTTCAGGTTGTGCTTATTGGGTATTTTGTCCCAGCAATGAGATAGTGACTAAGACAAATATGTAAATATGTATGTGTGTGTAATGTATCCGTATCTATCCCATCTATAACTATATGTGTCATATATAGATTTAGGTGGAGAGAAACTGAGAGAACTTTATTTTCAAAATTGATTGGCAGGGCAATAGATAGATCTTTCTACAGAATATAGATAAAGTCAATAGATAGAGTTATTTAAACCAAATTGCAGAATGAATCACAAATTAGCCAGAAATCAGACTATTGTTCTTGTGAAGATAAAGCATTAGAATCATTTAAAAACATTTTATCCAAATTCCTTTCTCCTTCCACAGGGTAGGAAAGAGGGTGATTGAGCTTGCCTTTGTTTGGTGATGATAAAAGGGCAAAGATGATGGAAGGTACTGAAAACAACAGTAAAGCCCAAGCTACGAACCATGCATGGAGCTGACATACAGACAGAGAAAGGCAGGAGTTTTCTATAACAACGAGGGTGCGGGGAGAACCTGTATGGCATTCACTGGGCAGCAAAAGTTGAATAAGACAAAGATGGTCTTTGCCCATCCTGAATGTGTCATCTAGTGGAGGAAAGAATATTGAGTGATGTTTATCATGAAATACGAGTCACCAAGGTATGCAACAGGAGAATGTTTAATCAGGTTCATCAGGAGAGACTTCCTAGAACAGAGACGTTTTAAAACCTAAAAAATCAAGAAGTAAGGACTTATCCCAAGTGGAATCGGGGGGAGAAATCACACAGGTGTGTAGATAAAGGGAAAAGAATTGTGAGTCAGTGATGAGGAAAAGCAAGCATAACTGAGGGACTGAAGGAAATCCAGACAGCCTCGAACAGTACTGTAAAAAAGAGAAAGGATACTTGTTTTGAAAACATTCTGAAGAAGTAAAATAAGAGAAAACTTGGACACTCTCTTGTTAAGGAGCTTACATTTCATCCTACGGACAAGGAGACCCAGTGTATACTTTTAGAAGTGGGATAATCTGATTTTTATTTCAAGAAAATTACTCTGGTGGCGGTATGCAGAAAAGATTAGAAAGCGAGGATGAGAGACATGTTCTGTGGAGCTTGGAGAGCGGTCACCTTGCCCTCGGTCTGAAGGATGAAAGATGAACAGACAGGATGGACAGTTTGGAGGGAGACTTGCTAAACTAAGGTAGAACTGATGACTAAATTGCTAATAAGGAATATGACAATATATCGAGAATGACTCTAAGTATCTGACTAGAACAACCAGAGCAGATTGCTTATCAGATTTAGAAAGCTAAGACTAATTGCAGGACCCAATTCTATTACACTAAATTTATAGAACTCTTTGTAAATTATGGCCCAAATGAACAATTTAGATGCTTCATTTTGCAACCTTCATTTTATCATTGGGTGTTTGAATTGAATGGAAATATATACATATTTATACATACTCCCACACACAAGACACCATTATTAGTACTTAGGTGGAGGAATATAGAATAATCTTATCTGGGTAACATCTAGTGAGTAGAAATGCCAAGACTGAATTTCACACCGAAGAGTACAAAACTTGCAGTTTCCACTGTATTTCCTACCCAGGAACAGAGAACTGAAAATTGGCTCAGGATTTGACTCCATTACCCGAGAACATGCCATAAAATTGTAATAGCTGCAGCATGGTAGATCTGTGGGGGTGGCGGTATTAAAAACATTCATATAATCCATGATAAGGGTTGAGTTTTGAGCATCAAAGTAAATTTCAGACACCTGTGGTCACTGGGACAGGGTACACTCAGAAATAATTTACACACCATGAAAGTCGGATCATCTTTTGTTTCTGCAGACAATTAGGTCCGGGAAGGATGGGCGCAGGAAGCCACACAAATCACTGTATTGCCAAGTAAAGAGAAAAAAATCAGAGAAGAAAATATTCTGGAAACTTTGTAATTATCACTCATGTGACAAAAGAAGTTAATGGACTTAGTTTTGATGCTGGATATTCATTAGGGAAATTACAACATCAGATATAAAAAGTCATATTTTAGCACCTTTACCAATGAAAAGGAGTTAAAAATTCCAGATTTCTGTCACACACATTTCAGAAGTTGATCATATAAGCTCTGAAAGAAAAATTTTACCATTCAATCCAAATAGCACTGCATTTACAGAGAAAGTGGGCTGGTGCCTTGGGATGGCGAATGTGAACAAGAACTGCAAGAATAAAAGGCATCAGTCCTGGTGAGGTGTCTGTTTTCCGAATGCAATTTAATCTGTGTAAACATTTTCAGAGCACTCACACACTAACTCAACAAATGCTCGATGCTTTCACTCTGTGGAGGCAGCAGAGGCCCACATAAGGATGAACCATGTGCCCTGAAGTACCTCAGATTTCCCTTTAGGAACAATTGCATTACAGTGTGAGAGTCAGCAAGGAAAAGGAGCCGTGTACTGCGATGCCCAAGGGGATCTGCCCAACTGGTGGAGAGATCCAGGACTTCACTTAGGTGTCAGAGAGCAGAGCTGTAGTCCATGTGAAGACAGATGGTGGAAGAAATGTGCAGGATTAGAAAAGACCGAACAGATTGGTGTTTAGCAGACCAGGCTTGAGAGGCTGTATTAGGGGGCTTTCTGTACCTTGTTGAGGAGTTTCAAATTTACACTATAGAAATGGGATACAATTAAAGGTAATTACTAGGGCTGACAATGAGATAACAGATGTCTTTGGTCAGATGCTGAGGTGCTGAGGAGGTTCATCAGACAGTAGACAACAGAGTTTTGGAGATGGGTTAGAATTGTTACAGAAGTCCCGCTGAGAGAGGGCAAGGGTGGGAGTCTATGAGCAGTAACAGAAAGTGGAGAACTCAGGCCAGAGAGATGCTATTTCTAAATATCTACTTAGCCACGACCCCTCCATCATGACCCATGAATATTGATGCAGGAGCCAGGAGAGGAAGGCCAGGATCTACCCACAACTTGCACTGTATTTCACTGAGGAAGGCAGGCCTTTGGGTGACTGGAGTTTTGTATATATCGTATACTTATTTGTTGTCTTACCTACTTTGACTATCAATGAGTTTTTGTCTGTGATGGTTTTAAATAAATTCTACATGTTAAAAAATGAATGAAATCATTTTATGAAATACTTGAATAATTCAGAACAACTGGAAAGAGGCTTACTGAACTAGAGCAGCAGGAGTTTATAAATGAAAATTCATGGTAGGCAAGCTGAGTTCCTTCCTTTTAAAAATTCTCAAAATTAATGGGTAGAAGGAAAAATGTGATATATTTAGGCATTAGCAAAACATCTGATACTATGTCTGATGATATTTTACTTGCAAATTGGTTTTAAATGAGTTTAGATGACAAGAAAATCAGTCAGATTAGAATTGAGGAAAGACTTACAAACAAAAATAATAAATGCTAGGTCTGGTCTTACTTAACATTTGTATTAAAGATCTGGAATGGGGAAGTAAGTGGCATATTAATAGAAATGCCAAATGACACTAAATTTACAGGATTACAAAATGTACAGATTACAAACCGGGAGAAGAGGGAAAGTTGACCCAAATATACCCGGGATTTGGATATGAACGAAAGATGTATCAGTCACAACTTTCTTTCACTAATAAGTCACAAACGTATTTAAACTAGGGGAATGGCCGGGGCAAAGGAAACATTAGAAGAGATGAGATCTAGTCAGGACTTAGATAATGCCTCAGGAGTGACCTTGGAAAAGTTGCTCGATTCTTCTCTAACGCTTGCTTTCTCATATTTAATGTTCAGAGATTATACAAATAAACTTGATAATCTTTCCCATTCCTAAACTTCTTTTTTCAGTTTCCTTCATCTTCTATCATTTCGTGGAAGTTTTAGCTTCTCCTGCAGTACCAAGACTTGCTTTATAGATCTTCTTGGTCTTCTCTGTTCAACTGCGGCCACTGACATTTTTGAGACAACATAGTTGATCTCTATTGAGCTAAATACTGTGATATTTAATTGCACAACTTCTGTCATTCCCCTAAGTCAGAAATGACTCACGAAATGCCTCTAAGACTCTTATCACCTACTGATTTCCCCACCACAAACACCAGTAGATAGAATCTTCACTAAATACCGTGTACTCTTCCAAGGGCCAAAGCGTATGTCATCTTCCATCACCTTGTGTGGAGAGACAATCAAAAGTTGTTTATAATATTGTCTTTCTTTACAGTTCAGAAAGCTGTTAATCATGCAGTGTTGCACATTATGACACGTAGTTTTAAATGAAAACATTTTTCTTTTGTTCATTTGTCAAAGGATGTTTATATATAATGACTCATTGACGACTACCAGTCTTGGGAAAAAGGCAAAATAGATAGGTACTGTAATGCTATTCTCACTTAGTATCAAAGAAAACATAAATATGATTTTTAATTTGGCCAGAGTTATAAAGGTAGTTAGCATCAAAGTTTTGACTAAAACTTTGTTTTTATGGCAGCATTTATTTTATCATCTTATTTATTGATTTAGAATACTTACTTGGTTTTATAAAGTCAAGTTCTAGGCCTTTTGCTAACATGAATAACTACAGAATACAACTATTCCAAGCACTGAGAAGATAAACAGCTTGCAGGTCGGTTTCATGGAACACGTTAAGGGTATGAGTAGGAGGAAGATTTATTACTTCTATTATTATATGAATGCTAATGAGGAATTAAAGAACAAATTAAATATACCAAGTTTCTTCATAAAATGCAGACAAGACTGGGATATTCTATTTTAAATGACCCCAGACTACATTTTAGTGTGACTTTCAAACTCCACTACTACATGGCTCCGTTCTTATTCCTTACTCTCCTTTCCCCAAGTCTGTGCCCTGGTCTGAGTGAAGTGACATTTTGAGACTGTTATCAGTGTGGGAGCTGCTTTATGAGACAGGCCCTGGTGATACTGTCAAGCTCCTTGCTATGTCTCCAGAACTGAGGATACTGACAGACACACTGAAGTCACTTGGATATTTGCGGAATAAATAAATGTCTTTATTCTACCCCTTCTATAAAGCCTCATTTTGGTGTTCCCGTACACATTTTGAAGACTCCAGTTAGAATTCACATGAAATATTCCTTTACATTTTATAAATGCTTATTTGTTTTCATTTAACTTTCAAGGTTTTTGAAGTCACTTATTAATTTTATTTAATAATAATGCTCTTACAGGCCTGCTCTGTATTAGGTAAAATTAAAATACTGGTTCATATATAGCCAAGAATACAGTAATTCTTTTCAATTAGTTTATTTCCTACTAAATATATTAAGCAACAAATAATAACGCAAACATATGACTCAAGACCAAATAAAAGATTCTTAACATTAAGATTCTATTTCATCAGGTAAAATCGGTATAAACAGTTTTGAACTGCTGTAGACTTTGAAGCTTTTTGAAAACTGTACATTTACTTTTAAGATAGTACCTCGTTTTCACGTGTACTAAGGTCTTAAAAAGCAGAGTGTTTTTGAAGAGTTACATAATTTTGTTTTGAACATATGCCTTTCTCAGTCTGTGTCTTTGTCTGTCTTGTGGTTCAAACACAAAACTATAGAATTGTAACTTGCAAGTTACGCTGGACAAGTATTGGGACAGGGTGTGAGAATGAGCTAGAATGGAACACCTATCCTGCAGCATTTTCTGCTGTAATCCTCCTTGGCTTGTTAGAATTTTTTTTTTAACCAAAAATAGGTTTTCTTTTTACTAGAATGATCATTACTAGCTTGATGTTAACATTTATAAAGTTATTTCTTTGAAGTCTGCTGCTTTAAGATTTTTTCCCCTTTGTTTTGGAATTCAGTGAACACTATTGTGTTGATTCTACCTCTTGGACCCACTACTCTTGTTTCCCAAGCCTGGGACCTGAGACCCTGAAATCAAGAGAGAAAAAATCAAAATGCCATGAGGTTGAACTGCAATGCACTTGAGCCCCTAGGGCCCTTAGCTATTAAGAAAAGCACTGGGTAATCTGACAATGAATAGAAAGCAGCTAACCAGAGCAAGGACCAGATAACCAGGTCACAACAGAGAGGCAGGAAGATCTGGCTGTGGTATAGCCCTGGCTTTCAAAAGTGCTCAAGTAAACATATGGGTGCATCCTATTGATATAAATTATCATTATTCTATTTTGGTCAGTCTTGTCTATTTCAGTAACACCTGCCTTTCTTGCCCACCATATCTGCCATGTCTTTCCTACCAGAGTTACCTAATCAAAATCGGCTACAGTCCTCAAACCACCAGCCTGATGTCTACTCAGTTTCTGCCCTAATCTTGACACAAAACAGCATGAAGGATAGTTACAGAACACTGTGCTGTTTGAAATAGATAACATCCCCCTGCACCTACTGTCTTTGATATGGATTTCTTGTTTTAAAATCAACTCCTCTGTAAGTGATTCTAGCCTAGTCTTGCCATAATTCCTTTCCAACATATTGTGATGGCTAAACCTTTGAAGTGCCTGAAATAGTCAGCAAGCGTCATCATTTCTATATCCACAGTAATCATCCAAATTATTTGGTTTTGTGATATCTGTACTATTTTTCGTTTAGTATCTTACTTCCCACTGTTCATTTATGTTCTCAGATTGATAAAATGTTCCAGACTTTTCTGTATATATGAATATGTTTTTCTTTCACGAAAAGACCTCTAATGTTTGTCCCTGGCTGTGTGTTCTGTTACTATGGAAAAGAGGCTTCTTGAACTATAATTCCATCGTAATTTAATAAACTAAGTCTCCAGACATACCTGTAGATAGGCTCACATAATTTTCCACTCAATATGAAATCATTTTTTGTTACATTCTGTCTTTCTTTCGGTGACCATTGTTTTTATTTTGTTTTTATGTAAGAGGAAAATAGATTGAGTAACTTTTTAATAGTTAAATGGGTATAGCATATATTGCTTTCTAGTCATTTGCATAAGAAACTATCCTGGTTATCCCTATAAGCAATATTTTAATCTACTAGTTATTTTCATCCAAGTCTATTATTTACTCTGTTACATATTATTATAATCAATGGTGAAACATGTAGGGTGCAGCCAGAAAGGACAGAGAAATACCTGTTAAATGACTTTAGCTTCGATATCTCTATGGGGTATCATGTGGGTAAAGTGTCCTTCCATTGCCCCTCATCTTAAGAAAGGGACTCTCATATATACACTTAGATATGGTTCTGATTCTCATCAGCAGATTTCATTATAGACCTTTAAGTTACAAAAAAAAAGTAAGAGAGAAAAGAAAAAAATGCTGATGAAGGCCATAAAAATAAATGAGGCTTCTTGCTTCTTGACATCTTTAGCATTTTCTGTGGCTTCCTGCGTGAGCAGCAGTGGTAGACAATAGCTGAAAGATTGTGTGTAAGATAATGAGAAAAATAAATGCACCCTCAGAAGCAGCCAACGAGAACTGCTGTTAACATTCATTATCCAGGGTCTTGAATGCTCCCAAGATGATGTTATTAATTTGCACAATGAGCTAAGAGGTGTGAAAGAAAGCTGATGTTTGCTTATAACCTTCTTGACCATCACTTTGAATATTAACTAAGGGGGTCAAATGTATCATTACTTTGATTCTGTGTTACTTTTTATGGTTCTGATGCCAGCAGGCAGTATCATGTCAGCATGTAGCCTTGTAACTTTAGCCAGCAGTTCTGGTCAATGTCCAGCATGCACTTTAAAGACTCTAGCACCCTTCTCATTTTTCCAATTCTTGAGTTAACTACATAAATTTGCAGTGTATTCTTATTTCAAGGGCCTTAGGAAACTGTTTTGCTTGTGCTAATTAAAATACAGGACAGAATGTTCCACTCAAAGAGTAAGATGAAAATAAAATCTAAAATGAGAAACTAAAACACTTATGAAGGTCTCCCTAGATTTTGACATACCTTAAGTCTCCACAGTGCACTCTTCCCAGTCCTCATGATACGTCCCCAACCCTTTAAAAAAATGATCATATTCACTTTATTAAAATTTCTAACAAAACACAAAGTATTTCAAATTTTGGAATACTCCAGTTACACTGTTTTATATCTCCTGAATAACTGGCACTACATTTTAGATGCAGATATACAATGATGAAATCCTATCAAAGAACAGTGAACTCATTATCTGGGTAAAATATAATAATAAAGAAAGCTCAATTTAGAAAAAGATTTCAGAAATTGTGGTCTGAGGATTCCTGGGAATTCCCAGGATTTCAGGATTTCAGGTGATCTGTGAACTTCAAAACTATTTTCGTACTATGGAGATAGTATAGTAATTACCTCTTTCACTCTCATTAGCTCGTAAATATAAATTAGAAGTTTTTCAGGGCTGCATGATATATGATATTGCAGCAGATTACACACAGTAGCAGACATAAGAATTCAGGTGTCTTTCTATGAATACCTATTGAAGAAATTTGCAAAGATGCAAACCAGTGAAAATCATCCCACTAAACTTATACTGATAAAATACAAACTTAGTTTTCATAAATGTGTTATTTATATAAGCAAATATTGAGTTCATTGTTGTTATTTTAGGGGTTTTCACTACTTACCATTTTATAAATCTGTAAGTTTTAAATTTCAGTATGGTAAATGTCTGTAAGCATAGTGCATGTAAGCAAAAACTCTTTGAGATAGCCAATAATTTTAAATTTGTGAAAATGTACTGAGACCAAAATGTTCGAGAACCATTAATTTAGATGCACATCACACCACAGCCACAATATGATTGTTGCTAGTCAGCATTGGGGAAACGTATCCCTCAACAGACCTGTGTGAACATAAAAAAATGAAGAATGGTTTCTCATTCAAGCTAAATACCAGAATTTTTAATTCTGCTTCTGATTAAATATTCCTCTTTCCAATTCTAATCAACAATGCCTTAATAAGACAATTTTGTCCACACTTTAATTATACAGTCACTGAATAGAAGTCATAGATTTATAATTTATGGTTTGACTTTTTGTGAGTAAACACAATTTTATTTCAGGCAGTAATTTTAATTCTTTATAGCTCTTACAAAGTCAAATATTAGTAAAATAAGATAATGTGAACATCTATTTACAACAAAAATACGCATACAAAAATGAACCTATTGCCCTGTACTAGTAACATCAGTTGTACATGTGTTTTTCCAAACTCTATATCCCACTGTGAAAACTACAAAATACTTGAGGATGAATGTAGCTAGAGGAATGATGCTTATCAAGTATAAAAGGATGTGTGTAAACTCAACAGGTTTCTTTATGTCAATGATACTGAATAAATTTAAAATTTTAAAAATCCTGTATCTCATACAGAAAATTCTACAAAATATATAGGAATGAATGTTAAAAAAGAAATAGGAGCTATATGACAAAAAATAAAATATGGGAGAATATAACAACGACATTTAATTAATATATATTCATATTGTTCAATGGGAATATGAAATATTAAAATCTATGTTAATTCTTTTACAACTTACTATGATTCGATAGTCTTCACAGAATTTTCAGGGAACGAAATCACTTTAACTTTGTGTAAAAAATAATTGAATACCATCGAGAAAAAATAAAATAACACAACAGGAGTAACTGTTTTATCTGAGGAAAAACCCATTCCGTGGTCTTCAATCTATCTTACCTATCAGGAGCACTTGGTCCAGCTTATGTCCTCCTTTGTACTGAAGTACTTTCTTCCCTGATCCTCTGGGATAAGTTTTCTCTTGGCCTCTTTCTTCTTTTGACTGATGCATTATAGTCTTTTCCTGGTTCCTCTTCATTTTCTCATTCTTAAACTATTAGAATGCCCAAAGCTCGATCTTCAGACTTCTTCCCTATTTTTCAGTCTTCATTGTCTTGGATCTCGTCTATTCAAATTGATTTATATATCATATGTTCAATGACAACTCTCAAAAGTCTATTCCCAGGCCATACCACTTAAACTCAATGCACACCTTTGTAACTGTCTTGTTGAATTGTCCACCTAGATCTTTCATAGCCAGGTCATCTTGTCTCTGACATGCCTCAAAACAGACATTTGATATTTCTTCAAAAATCTGTTCCCACAGAATCATCAAGGGGATTCCATTGCACCCATCACTCAACCCAGAAAATTGTGAGACTATTATTGATTATTATTTTTATAAAATCTCATATTCATTTCTTTAGTAAATTCTACCAATTTTGTCTTTAAAATAGACTCAAAATATAACTTACCATAAACTCATTCATAGCTACTTGATGGTCCATGTCAATTACAAAACTCTATTATATTACTTTAGTAGCATTCAACATGTTCCCCTGCTTTAATCATTGCCTACTAAAGCCTGTACTCTGAACAAAACCACATCCGATCCTCTTAACTTCTGCCAAAAATCCTTCCTTGTCTTCTCATTCTCCTACTCAGTTTCTCAACAAGCCCTCTCATATGCCAGTTCTTATTATCCTCCCTTTATCTCAGTATGGCGCTAACTCTTTCTGGATACCTTGTCTGAGAGTATTTGTTCTTTGTTTTCTCTGCCTAGATTATGTTCCACCCGAATAACCAAATGATCCATGATCTCATTTTTTTAAACTTTAATAAAATATCAATTGTTTGAGATGCTTTTCTGCGGGTATTGCTTAAAATTTCACCATCTGTATATTTCATTTTTCTTTTTTCTTTTTTTTTTTTTTTAGTATCCTAGCTATCCCACTATAACATGAATTATATGGGAATGAGGATTTTTGTCCTTTTTCCCTACTACTATATTCCAACCTCCTGAAATACATTACAGAGTAAGGAGGATATAATTCTGACACTTAAGAAGGAATGTTAAACTTAACATTACCATGGTTGTAAATGGTAATGGATGATGATGATGACAGCAGGGCCATTTACTGACTATTTAGTAAGTTCCTGGGACGGTGCAGAGTGTTTAAGGCCCAAGTCCATCACAAGTCAGCTATAACAAATAAATAGTCACCTGGCTTAGAATTTTTGTGACGCAAGCAGTGTTGGCCTTGGAATTAGCACAGCTTTGGCTTTAGGTTGGGCTGCATCATTTCCCAGATGCTGAAGGAAATGCACATACAGGTGCACATGCAAACACATGCATGCTCATGTCCGCTATTACCTTCCCCATGTAGCTGCTAGTTTTCCTGTTTTATAGATGTAAAAGTGAGATTTAGGTCAGGCAACTTTTCCCAGGTGCCACAACTACTAGAGTTTAACTGTATCCAAAGCCAAATAACATGGATTTCTATGTTGTGTGTGTAAAATATACCTTTTTACTACAGGAAGTGAAAGTGTTAAAATTATAAGACTGAAAAGAGATTTCGATCTACAGATCTCAGGGTCTCTGTTGCCCCGCTCTACTTGTTTGGGCCTTAAGGCACTTGAGTTTGGAACCCTTTGATCAGATGATTTCTCAGGAGGTTTCTCCATGTAAGTGTAGGAGCTTCTCCATGTTGTATGACAAGGTCACACCTACCTCAGCACATGGAGGAGGGTGTTAAAGATTTGTATCTCATTGTCTGAGTCTGTTCTCAAAAGAACAAATTTCATGAGGAAAAACTCCTCTCTTTCTTTATAATTGTTCATTCAATTAAAAACTCTAAACCTATGCCTAGTGCTTTTCTGAGTCCTTTCAAATAGGCCCAACCATTACGTTCACTGGAAAATTGCCCCAGCTCCTCACACTAAACTGCTTGGTACATTTTGTACAATAGAAGATATGAATCATCCCTTTGGCTTTAACAGCAATCTGCAAATGCCCATTTGAAGCATAGTTTTCCAAAGGGCAGCTCTAAGTGCTTACAATACATTACACAGAATTGCTACTTCTTACATTTTTGCTGGATGGAGAAACAGGCAAAAGATAATTCCTCCGGTCTGACCCTTGTATCCTATTTCACAGGTAGCTTCCTCTGGTCAAGAAAAATAGAATCAACTCCTGCATGCTGAAGTGGGAATATCTGGATACAAATCATTCTGTGAGTGACATAATTATACACAATCTTTTCATATGGATCAGTGCCAGGCTCATGTCAACTTTTTATTCTGAATTTTTTACTGGATTTAATTCATATAAATGACTGAGTTTAGGTACTATGAAGTCCTACAAAGAAAAAAAATTTTGGGAAGTTTCCTTGCCATTTTACTGTTAAGAAATCAAGAAGGTATCATGTAATACTTAATTTTAATCAAGTACTAATTAATCCCATTAAATGGTGTGATACAGAATTTTAAAAGGAAGTTTCAAGATTGCTGTTCATTTATTGAAAAATAAGTCTTAGACATGCACACACTTCCATAAATAAAAACAGAAAAATTATGCCACCTACTGCCTTTGAGAGACCCTAGACAAATTGACCCTCAGTTGCCTGTAAAAAAAATGAATACTTTGATTGACTTTCCATAGTTATTTTTCATCCTTTCAGTCCTTCACTCTTGAATTAGGGCCACTTGCCCAAATAAACACCCCCCATAAGCATCATAATCTAGAGGAATCTCTATTTCTTTGGGGTAACAAGGCTAACACATGAATTTAGATATATTAAGTTCTCCACCTATTATTTTGTCCTCAGCTCCATGTGACATGTCCGGAATAGAGAATCTGAGTTTATCTCAGAGTTATAATATACTGCACTTCTACATGGCACTAATGTAGCAATCCTTTGGAAGCAGCGTCCCGGCTTTACCTATCCGTGACTGCTACAGAACTTCGATCCTATTTCTGGTCTTTGCTTCCTAACACCCGTTTCCCATCCCTGAAGCGTATTCAGTATCAAGCATCACTGGCGTCAGCAATGCTCCTGGCCTGTACATCTGTTTGAATTCATCTTTAGATTTAGTCAAATGGACCTCATGAAAGTACAAGAAAATATATTGCACCAAGTTACAGATATGTTAACAGAGCTCCTGAAAGAAATAATTGTTGAAGTAGTTAATGTCATTGCTATAAGGATAAACTCATATAAAGGCAGGCATTGGGTGTGGGCCAGTGAGGTACTAAACGTATTCTTCTGAGTTGCTGGCATCAATGGAGATTTCTCCATTCTTTGGGGGACCACTTTGTATATACAAAGGGGAGGGGTAATGAGTTCCCTCATGGTATACTGTCTTTTTTCAAACACTTTCTCTATTGGGGTTATTTATTATATGCATTGAGGGAAAAGGATTCTACTATTCAAAAATTTTAGAAAACTTCAACATAGTTAAAAACTCACTAGTTTTAGAATTAAGCATTTGTATTGTGTGATATTAGAATTACTTACTTGCTCTAAATATCACCTTATTTCAAAAAGTAGAATCGTAATAGTGTCTTCTTTTTGAGTTAATTGGTCTTAGGCACTATGCTAAATGCTGAATAAAATATTAAATTCATTGACATGGCCATGTGTGTATCTCAGTAAATACTAATAATATGGTGATTGTTGATGTTATTTAGTATCAAAAAGGTTTAATTTTAATAACATACATCTATTAGGAAAGGTGGCTGTTGTTTCTTTTGTCCATTCCTCACATACTATTCTTTTCTCCATGCATTTAGGGAATGTATGTATTTTAGTATCCTTAGTCAAGAAGCATATTTTAAAGTTACTCTGAAAGAAATAGTTTTCATCGGTTTGCATTCCTCTCATTGCAAGACTTTTGTCTTTCATAGAATAGGGTGGCATTTCATCCATTCTATATACTTCTTAGGCCCATCTACAAAGTCTCTCTGGATAGAGTCAGTGTCCAGCAAATATTTAAGAAACTGAGGTAAGCATAAAACAACATGAAAGTTGCTCTGTTTGTTGACTGATAACTAACAAAGGAAACAAAGGAATCCAAAAGGGAAGATAGAGACATCATCTAAAGAAACATTTTTGAAAGGAGAAGAGATGTGATTTAGATATTTTATATCCACAATAAATGCTATTCTAAAAATAAATATGAAATACTAAAAATGCAATGAATTAATTTTTTAATTGCTTACTGGGTACCCTGCTGTAAATATTGAAGTTAGGCTTGCTTTAATATCATTAGAGAATGATATATCAAATTCTTCTGGTCAAAGCACATTTGCAGAAAGTCCACTTTTAGACAACCTCACCTTGAAGCTTCTGTTTTCACACTTCTCTCTCTCTCTCTCTCTCTCTCTCTCTCTCTCTCTCGGCTTGATGAAATGGAATGTTGCTTTCAAAAAACAAAATACTAAAAAAAAATAGTGTAAAAAGTACAGTGCTATGAATTGGCCTTTGGATAAGATCTTTTTCCCTTTAGGTATGAGCATGAAAATGAATTCTGTACATCCTTTGTCATTATATCAAGTATTTCTTAGATATAAAGTTGAATAACTATAACCACACTAAATAGGATCATAGCAAGAACAAACTGCAATATTTTACCCCCAGGAAATACCTTTATTCATCCCTAATGCAAACCTCTGTTCTACTTAACTGAGAGAAAACATTAGGTTTGTGCATGTGGCAAATTAACTAACTTGACTGCAGCATTTACTAATCTGTCATTAATTGAGGTTGTTATAGAGTGGTATTGCCTAAGTTACACTAAGAATTAATACATAAATGTCTAGTATATCCCTCGTGTTAAATTAAAAGCTGATTCAATTTTCTTTGCTATTTAAATGATTTCTATTGATCTAAGCTTACTCTCGAGTTCCCTAGAGTTATGCACAGAGCTTCAAAGTTTAGAATCATGGACTCTCAAAGCCTACTCAGAGTGGCCTCCTCACAGCCCCTGACTATCAGTGCTCATGTCACACCATTCTAAATGGCAGAAGCTGTACAGCAGAAATAAAGCAAAACAAAGACTATTAATAAAACTAATGTTTAACTGCTAATAATTTTGGATCAAGAGCATTGGCCAAACTTACAATAGCCTTTTTGCTAATATACATACAGGAGAGGCTGGCCTTTTGCAGTTCTGACATCCCTACTGACCATGGCTATCGTGTATGTTCATTCACTTGTTACTGAGATCGGTACTGAATGTTCACTGTGGGCCATTTTGCAGGTGCAGTAACTGCAGCCCAGTGCATCGGGAATATAAGCCATTGCTCAGAACACAGCTACCTTGTCCTGAGAGGATAGCATCAACAAAAGAGGTAATAAACACATGAACATGATTTCAGGTAAACGATGAATATCTCAAATGATCAAAAAGGCGTGTATGTTAGTCATTGAACATATCGCGGTTGTAACAGTTATGAGAAAATTAGTTAAGAATAATGCTCAAGAAGTCTCTGTGAAAATTTGAACTGAGTCTTAAATGATAAAATGGAGTTATCCATGCTAAGAGCCAGGGACAAAGCCTTCCAGAAAAGGAAATATCAAAACCATCTTAAAATTTGAGAACTCAGATGGCATCTCAGAGAAAAAAAGGAAGGTTAATATGGCTGGAGTAGACTATTCATGGTGCTTCTTACAATAATGATATGGTAGAACAAGTGTGTGAATGTGTATGTGTGTGTGCACGCATGCGTGTGTGTGTGTGTGTGTGTGTGTGTGTGTGTGCGTGCACTGAAAAATTTAGAAGTTAACCGGACGTGATTTTTTGCTTTTGTCTTGCATAGACAAATGCAATGCATAGTAAAATTAATTCAGAAACATTTTCTTATTAAAAGATCACTATCACAGTTGTGAAAGAGTATATATTTGGACATAAATGTGAATACTCCATTTCATTAAAACTTGAGCTCATAAATTATCACTGTCTCCTAAAATGGGTTATCTTCATTTTAAAGTGAAGAAACTATAGTTTAAGAATAACCACTTCCCTAAGCGGCACAGAAGTGTGTCAATTTTTGTATCTGGACAAACTAGGTTGTAATCTAACTACGTCTGCTACAAATTATGTGACTTTATGCAGTAAATTTTATGTTTTTTAACTTACTAAGATTTCTGTAAATGTTAAAAGAAATGACACATAGAACATATCTTGTATTTCTTTCAATAAACATTATTTCTTCGCAGAAAATCTTCCTCATAATAATAGCTAATATTACTAAATTGTATCAGGTACAATTCTAGTCTAAAAATTTTATATCCTTTATGTCTATCAACTCATAGACATATCTCTTTGTGTCTTTATAACTCTAGGAGGGAAGTATTCCCCAAAATACAATGACATTATGAAATAAGTTGAATTATGCTCAAACAATATATTTTGTAATAATTTTCAACCTCGATTAAAGATAAGATGTGTAGAAATCTACCAAACTTACTTGCTGTTCAATAACTCCGTGCTGGTCAGTTGTATTGCCCCCATCTCTGAGGTGGAGCTCTCAGCACAGCAGTTAGTAAAAGCTTCTTCCTTGCCCAGCAATTTTATCAATTCTGTATCTCAGACATCTCCCTGGTCTCCTGCTGCTTTATAGATCAGATTCGAGCTCTGTGCCCTTGACATAAAAGTCATAACGCAATACTCTTAATTTTTCTTCTGTGTAACATTTGTCTTCCCTTACCCACAGCACCTGCTTAAAAGTTGATTTGATTTCAAAGTGGACAAAACTATTCATCCTTTCCAGCTTTTCTATAGCATATTTTTGGAATTTAGGATATTCCCACCCTGTAAAGGGCTACATTCTGAACTTTGAAAGAGAGAGTAGTTTTGCACTCACATCGTTTCCTGTGTGCTAGCAACATTGGTGTCTCCTGGGAACATATTAGAAATGCATGAATTCAGGCCTTTCTGGGTCTACTGAATAAGAATCTGCATTTTAATACGAACTCCTAAAGTCACTTGTAAGAACAGTAAAGACTGGGAAGTGGCAGCTTAGAGGACCACAAGGATAAGTTCTACCCTTGATCGCACAGACAGTGAGATGTTAGGAAATGCCTTGGGAGGAGTGAAGCACTGAACTGGGCAGGGGATGTCCACAGACCACAGCTACTATGCGCCTTTGATGCTTGGGTACTAATCTGATTTTTATGTGAATTGATGTTTATTCTGCCCATAATCCCACAAGGCATTTTATAGCATTGTCTCCTTTTAATAATAAAAACGAAAACCTGGAAGCCTAGTTTCTAGTTTCAGGTTTCCCATGTAACTTTCCTGAAGTTACATAGTAAGGAGACAATTGGCCTAGATTCAAAACTGGGCAGGTTGGCCCACATTCTTCAACATTATCTCATACACATTCTTTCTGAATAGACTTTTTCAAATTTATTGGCCACCATTACTCCTGGTCCTTTATAGAGATTCGGTAATAGAAAATTAATAAAGCCCTAAATTTGGGAAATCTTTTCATTAGTAGTCTCCACTGCCCCAATTAAATCTATTACTTTCCCTTAACCTATGAAGAAGCATTCTGAATGATAAAAAAATTATGAAGGTCATCAATGTCTGTCTTCTTGCTGCTTTCATTTTTAAATTTTTATTTGACAGACAATATTTACATTATTTATGCAAGTATTTAGTGCTATTATAATTATGCACATTTATTTGTTTTGTTTGATAAGGCTTTTTGTTGTTGGTTTTTTTTTTAAGATTTATCATCACATTAGTATGCTCCACCGCTTGTCCTCAAACTTTGAGAATTCAGTATCATTCAGAAGCTTTGTAAATTACTGATTTTGAGCCCTGTCCCCAGAGTTTCTGAGTCAACAGGTCCATGATGGGCCCTTTCATTACCTTTCTAGTAAGTTTTAGGGGATGCTAGTGTTGTTGGCCCTAGGGACACACTTTGCAAACTGCTACAGGAAATAAACTGCCCTCATTCTGTTGTTTTTTTAATGTCCTTAGCTCTTTCTGAATTTCACTCTGAAATCTGTTCCAAGGCATTGTCCACATGCAGAAGTTCATCGATCTGAACTCAGGTTTCATGTATGAGTAAGGTGGTCAGACAGGGCTGAGGGAGTGACATGAGGTATGTAACACAAGGGAAAGGGATTTCAAAGGCGTGTCTCTTCTCATTTTTATTAATCTTTTGTATTGGAAAAAGCAGGTTTAGCATTCATAAAATATATAACTGAATTACTGTGGCTTTTAACCTAATAGAATTCTCTGGAATGTTTTAGAATCAAACTGTAATCTGTATTTAGTTTTGAGAAAAAGCAGTGAAAAGCCAGCTATTTCTCAATACCTTGCTTACTAATAAACCTGGTTTCTGCTTAAGAGTATAGGTAAGTGAAACAATTGAGATTAGCATTGACTATCAAACATCTATCTTCTCGGAAAAGGAACTCATCTCACTAGGCTTAGGAAATAAGATGTACCATTTCACTGCTGTCTACCCCACCAACCCATTCCATGCTGGGATAGAGAGTGGAAGTGTGTGGCATTATGAGCTTGTCCAATTCCAGGTGTCAAGAATATGTTTAGGAAAGGTTCGCAGAGTGTTTAGTAGTTGTGGAAAACTAAAGGCCTTTTCAGGCCCTTTAATGAAATTACCAAAGCAGTGTGTACCGTGAATAGATAGCAACCCCTGTGTCCTGCTGTGAAAAACAAAGGGTCGTGTCATGGACCCAGTTGAACAAGCCACACCCTCCTCTGTTGCATAATAATAGTAGCAATTAATATTATTGAATAAAAGTCTCTGGGCGAATGCAACTTTGCAGGGATGCTTTTCATGTTTCATTTCATTTAATCCTTAAATCCATACTGTTTTACAATGTGTGTTATTTATCTCCATCATAAAAGGAAATGATTTGCATTTGAAGCTCAAAATTTTTAAATAACTTAGATTTCACATCTAATAGTTTGGCTAGTGACAAATTTAGACTTTTCAGTTCAAGTAACTTTTTGTTAGTGAAGATAAATTATTTTGGATGCTAACTCTATTTATTTTTTGAGAAATATTCTACAGAAAGGATTCATTGGATACATGTTAGAAGGAACAAAGATTTAGGAAAGAGAACATATCATTTTGAGCAGTTGGAATTTCTCAGATATATTAGGGGAAAAAAAAAAAACCCAAACAAACAATTTTTCCTTACCCTTAAAATCCACTTAGCAAGTACTCTGGCTATATCTGTGTGTGTGTGTGTGTGTGTGTGTGTGTGTGTGTGTGTGTGTGTGTGTGATGTTTACAGAGAATTAACTCACACCCTGTTAGACATGCAGAGTTTGAGTCTCACATAGTTGAAGAATGGTCTAGGAGGTGAAGAGCTGGAAAACTTTTTTAAGAAGAAACCCCGAAGTGGCAGGAGGGGTCCCGAAGATGGGTTGCTGCTGATGCTCTTTGCGTGTGGGGTTACATGGTAAAATCACATCATAAGTTACCTTGGGTCCAATTATAAGCAGCCTATAAGATCACAAGTATAATCACTTAGTTAAGACTGACTTAATAGAAAAACAAGGTATGTAGTCAGGATGCATGGCACAAAGAAGACAAAAACATTTCTGGAAGGGAGGATTGAAGGTTCGAGTGTTCTGGTCATCTACATATGTATTTATCACATTGTTTCTGTGTGTTTGTCACATTGTTCAGGCTTACTGGACAAGATGGTGCTAGTTACAGTACAGCTTTGAGCTGCTGTTTATCTCTGGGGAGGCTTGCAGGCCTAGCCATCATGTCTCCGTCTTGGGGCCAAGTTTCTATTAACTCAGTCCTTGACCACAGGCCTGGCTTGCTTCACCTCTTTTCTGATTCTGGCTTGGGCTCGGTCCCTTTCTAACTGCCTATCAATCTCTC
>PVJO010024398.1:0-24457 GCA_004026905.1 Hystrix cristata | reverse complement strand
CCCCCCAAATCAAAGACCCAATCAAAAAACAGGTAATGGAAATGATAGGCACTTCTTAGAAGAAATAAATACATGAAAAGATGTTCACCATCTCTGGCCATTAGAGAAATACAAATTAAAACAACACTGAGATTTCATTTTACTCCAGTAAGAATGGCTCCTAGGAAACCAAATGATAACAAATGTTGGCAAGGATGCAAGGAGAAAGAAGCCTTTCTACCTTCATTGGTGGAAATGTAAACTAGTCCAACTATTGTGGAAATCAGTATGGAGATTCCTCAAAAAATAGAAACTCCATTCAATACAGCTATTTCCTTTCTAGGTATCTTCCCCAAGGAGTCAAAGCCATCATATTACAAAAATATTTATATATATAATTTCCATGTTTATAGCCACACAACTCAAAGCAGTTAAATCTTGGAAGTGGCCTGTATGTCCACCCACAGATACATGGATTAAAAAAATATACTTATATACAATGGAATGCTATTCTTCCATAAAGAAGAATAAACTTGAGTCATTTGTATGAAAGTTGATACACTTGAAAACCATAATGTTAAGTGAAATAAATCAGACACACAAACTTAAACATCACATGAGAAATCCCAAATATAAATAAAGAGCAAAATAAAAGAAAGATAATAGGAAATTGGTAGATAGAGTTTTTGCAAATGAGAAAGGGTCAAAGAGATGGAGGGACAGGTGAAGGGTTGTCCAGGTACCAACTCCCCACAAAGAATATGATCATTATGTGCTACAAACATGTACTAATAAAAAATAACAATTGGAAAAGAATTCACATGGTTCTGGGCGCCAGAGTGTGGTGAAAAAGTGCCATACTCTTTTATAGCTATCGGTGTCCCACTTTTCATTTGAGTCATGAAAAAATAAAGGACAGTGTGACAGTAATATGACTATCCAACCAGTATGTTAGAATGTGGCAGGCAAAGGCATGCTAACTGCTAAGAAAATGAGTTTTCATCTCTGTTGATCATTGGAAACTTGTAAGACCCACGACACTGGTAAGAAAGTGGGCTATTAAGGGAATGCCAACATTTTTGCAAATAAAAATGAAATTTGTAGGCATTTGTTTATACCCTTTCTCCTGCCAGGAGCACTCAACATCGTCTTTATTATTATCCTTATTGTGTGCCAAGAGGGATATTGACTGCTTCTCCAGTTATCCCTGTAGAGAACATAACCCATCAAGCTCCTGGAAAGGTTTGCCCTCCCTACCACATGACCGTGCAGCCCTTGCCACAGCTGCTGGCATCTGCTGACTGGTTCTTCTGAGGAGAATTTGGACTAAGGCCCTAAGACTGCGGTTAGATGGTGGATACCTAAGCTGAAGGGTCATGACATATTGAAAAAGCTGGAAGGGTAGAGCTCATCTGCTCCCTGCTGAAAAGGAATGTGGATTTTGTTTCTGATTTTCCAGTTTCAATCCTCTTAAAGGGCCAGTTGCCCTTTGTTGCCTCTTTGTGGGTGTCTCTGGGTCCTGGTCTACTCAGGCTACCATAATTAGATACCATAGACTAGGTGGCTTAAGCAGTAGACATTTATTTTCTTTTAATTCTTGAGGATGGAAGGTGGAATTGGGGTACCATCATGGTTGGTTTTTGGTGAGGGCCATCTTCTTGACCAGTAGGTGGCCACTTTCTCTCTGTGTGGTCACAATAAAAGGAGAGAGAGGGAGCAAGCTCTTCGGTGTCTCTTCCTTTTCTTGTAAAGGTGCTAATCTTATCACAAGGGCCCCACCATCAGGACCTCATCCCCACCTGCTTATCACTCACACGTCCATCTCCAAACATCACTGAATTAGGGCTTAAGGTTTCACCATACAGCCTTGGAGAGACACAGTTAGGCCCTGGCACTGTCATCTTGCCACTTGCGTCCTTACAGCAAGCCTCTATTAGTGAGTTCCTGTGCCTGATAATCCAGAGAGCCTTACCTGGCATTGACCACTGTCATAGGGTTACATCATGCCTTAGGGTGTACAAAGCACTTTCATAAACATCGAATTTGTTTCTTACAAGTCTGTGACACACTGTTTTGGTGAGAACCCCAAACATGGGGTATACCCTCTTAAGACATTTTTAAGTGCCCGGTATGATATTGTTAACTACAGGCACAATGGTGTGCATCAGCTCTTTGGAACTTACTCATCTTGTAATTGAAACTCATGCCTATTGAACAGGGGCGTGGATACAAATTGCCTAAGGGGCGTGGATACAAATTGCCTAAGGGGCGTGGATACAAATTGCCTAAGGTCACACAGGTAGACAATAGTGTATTTGGTATTCAAACAGAAAAGAGTTCTAATTAAGAACTGGTATACTGGTCTTTTGTCTTCATTTATATAGTTACGATGTATGTTTGACTTAAAAGTTAAAATACAGTATATGGCTTAAATAACATTCTTTCCCTTATATGCGGCTCCTGAGTAGGAATTCCACTGTTGGCTTGGTTTTGTTCCTTGTTGTTGTCCAGAGACCCAGGCTCCTCTGGGTTATTGCTCTGCCAACCTTAAGGTGTTGCCCTTGGCTCCTAGTCCAATACCTCACTTCCATGACCATGTTCCAAGAAGCAAGAGGAGAAAATTGGATGTGGGGAAGCAGCATGGTTTTTGCTTTTAAGGATGTGTCCTTTAAGTTACACGTGTGACTTCCCATTGCCTTGCATTAGCCACAGCATATTTACCTGAACACATATAGCAGCAAGAGAGGCTGGCAGATACAACCTTCATTCTGAACTACCTTGTCCTCAGCTGAAAACTGGTGTGGTATTGATAGGGGTTCATCATTTCTTAGGACATAATGGATTGGGGTTGACAACTAGAAGTCTCTGCCTACACACCTCAAGTTCTTTCCAGGTTAGCCTGTCTGAAAGCCCTGGAAACAGACCAAGAGAAGAAAAATTCACAACCATTTCAGGAAGAGGTGACAGTAGAACTAGGTCTCTTTCCTCCTAGGCCCGTGCTTTCAGCTACACCAGGCAACTTAGTCCTCCCAGGCCCCATGTTACTAAGAGTACTCTTTTTGTCATTTATAATGCCAACCCTAGAAAACTAGCATGCACCTGCCTATGAGGTTCCCATAATAAGGCCTTCTCCATACCATAAAGCTGAGTCACTAGCCTTCTCGCCTAGACCCACTCTGTGGTTTTGGACATGTGTCTATTTCCTGTATCACAGTGTTTGCCTTGGGAAGGGCCTGATCCTACTGACCAAGACAGTAGAGAAATCACATGACACAAGAGTCAGGATGGAGCTGTGTCTCTTCCTTCATCCCCCATGGCCACCATGAAGTTAGGAGTCTGCCTTTATGCTGCTTTCTGAGCCAGCAAATTTTCCACAGATCTGTGACCCAGGGGCAGATTTGGACTAATTGATTAGCTTGGGGAAGCCCCTGTATTGATTTTTACAATTTCCAGAAATAAATACCATATGAATTTGACATGATTAATGTGGATGCAAATGGCAAAGAAAGTAATAAAGATTTGACACTTATTAAAAAGTGTTGCCAGGAAAATATGAGTGATTATTTTAATATAAGCACAGTGTGTGGCTTATCCTCCTGCTTCTCCTTAATTTCCCCGCAGACAGGCCACTGCGCATGCTATACCCTTGTGAGGCAGAAGAGAAATTATATTTGGAATTAAATTTTAAAGAAAGAATTGCAATCATTTTAATTATAAGTCACCCAGTGCGGATCTCAAGCTAGACAGCCCCTCAAGCCCTGATGAAGAGGGGTGCCAGCCTTGGCACGGGACTGAGACCCAAGGCAGACATTGGCTTCGTGGCAGACATTAGTGTCTCTGCTCAGCTCCCACGGGGAAGAGGATTTTTTATTATTAGTTATTATTAAATGCAAAAGCAGATTGAGAGCTTCTTCGTTCTGGTCTCCCTGGGCCTTCTAGCTATGTAAATCCTATTAAGCCTAATGGGGCTCCTCTGATCAAGGCACCTCTAAATCCAGAAGATGCTCCTGAGTGCACATATTGAGGGAGCCCTGGAAGTCTATTTGGTAAATATTCTATACATTAAATAGGCATTTACTTATCATTATAACTGCAAAGGATTCCTCCAGCTTATGTACTGAATTTATACTAGGTACTAGAAATTCTGCAATAACTGGTAGCCCTTTTTGAATCAGGAGAGTAGAAACAACACACTTGTCTTTCCTGCGCTACACCTGTTTCTTTACCAGTGTTTTTAATTTGGGTTAATGGTATTACACTTCAGCCTGATAGTCTTCCCTTCTCCCCATTTTCACCCAAAGGAGGCATCACTAACCATCCACATTCAATTTCCAGGAATGTGGCTTTAGATATTTTTTAACCCAACATTCCAGTGCAACATTGTCCATGCTCAGCACTGGCTCTCAGAGTGAAACACTCTCCAATTCATCCTTTTATCTTATTCTACCCTCTACATCTCTGACTGGTCACTGAACCTGGCGAATTCTACTTTCTGTACATCTTTCTCATTGTACATTGCTTTCTTCCTACCCTAATTATTGTTACCCATTAGAGAGGCTTCAAACCTTCCTTATCATCGTTCGAATGAGGTCCGAGGTTCCTTTCCTCGTAATCTAGATCCACACTGATCTGATTTCGCCCAACTCTGCAACCTCACCTGTCATCAACCCCATCTCTATACTCTTCTTGAAGCCATTCTCAATTCACTGCAGTTCCTTAAATTCGACAGCTATTTCAAGTTACTGTGCCTTTGCTTGGAACACCTTCCCCACGGACCAAGCTCCTTCCTGCTCAGTATTCCAAACTCAGCTCCTCTGTCAAGCCTTTCCTGTCCCCAGATTGGATGGACTTGGATAGACTTACTCTCCCTCCTCTGAGTTACTGACATGGCCAGACTTTTTATTTGAAATTTAATGGTACAGTTTAGATGTACATAGTGATAACATTCATTATAGAGGATTTGTACCTGGTACATCATAAGTCTTGTTGCTTCTTTTTTTCCCATTCCCCTCCCCTCCCTTCACTCCCTCCTCCCTCCTTATTTACAAAAGCTTTGTTTCCATTTTTTCCTTCTATTCCTTATTTCTCTTGTCTCTCTGTTCTTTTCCCCCTCCCACTCCCTTGTTCCCCTTCCCATTTGAACACTTACTGCCCTTTCCCAATATAGTACATTTTAGTCTTTATTTACACTTTCAGTGTCTCACACCAGAGAAACAATGTGGTATTTAAACATGTGTGTCCAACTTTTTTCACTTAAGAGTATGGTCTCAAGATGCATCCATTTACCTCAACATATCTCGAGCTTATCATTCTTTAAGGCAGAATAGTGCTCCAGTGTATAAAAAAAACACAAAAAAGGAACCCTTCTCCACTGTTGGTGGGAGTGTAAACTGGTACAACTGCTATGGAAATCAGTGTGGAGATTCCTTGGGGAACTAGGACTAGAGGTTCCATTTGACCCAGCTATGCCCTTTCTTGGTATCTTTCTTAAAGAATTCAAAGCATACCACTGCGATACATGCACACTCATGTTTATAGCAACACAGTTTGTAATAGGCATTAATCACAGCATTGTGGCCCTTAGCCACGCTCCTCTGTACCGGGGATAGAAATTTGATTCTCTCTTTAAGATGTTGGCTGCAGATCTCACCATTGTCCGCTTCCCCTTTGGAATAGTAACAGATCTATGGGGTAGCACTTTGCAACTGTGTGATTGTCCCGTTACCCACCAATATTTTACCTGGAGATTTAACAGATACTAAGAGTCCTTCCTTGAACCATTACATTAAAAGATGAAAAATGCTAATTTTCTATCTCCATCATTTCTCACATTTATTAGCTTATATTGTTCTAAAAATTATGACTTTTCTTCTGCCTCTGTTTCTATTTCTAAATAATCAAGTACTTATTTTCAAAAGCTTCTCGCATAGCATTATGTTCTATCCCTAATATGCTTTCCTGATATTTAAATTGTTTGAAATTTTGCCAGTAGGAACTATTCAGGTCAGCTCTTGTGTTCTGGTGTGACTCCATTATACTTGAGCATTTTCTGACACAACAACCACCAAGGTCACCTCATTAAATCCCTGCTACAGACCTGGATCAGTCATTTGTCTGGTTGCTTTTTGAGTGAATAGCATTTAGAATCCAAGATGTGAGGCTACTAGGGCTCATTGCTTCCAGGCTCTTTTGGTAGGAGTCGGGAAATGAATGTTTTAAAAAGATGAGTTTGTAGTAGAATTTTCCATTCAAATGTAACATAATTGACCTTACATGTTTTTCTTTGTCATCTTTCATGTTGCATCATATGCCTTCATTATTTTAGTAACCATCTTTGTTCTAACATATTTACTTTATACTACCCAGTTCATAAGAATTTCTATGCAATAACCGTTCTATATAAAGTTCCAGGATTGTTCGCAGGATTTTTTTTTTTAAAGAAATTATTTTGAAGTAATTATAGATTCACAAGAAATTGAAAAATATGGTCAGGGATGTCCTGTATACTCTTCACTATATTTTCCCCTGGTTACATCTTGCTTAACTTATAGTACAAAATTAAGAACAGGATATTCACATCAGTACAATCTGCAGAAGTAATTCAGATTTCACTAATTGTGAATCCATTCCGTTAGCCTGTGTATGCAGGCATATGTAACGCTGCAATTTTATTGCAGGTGTAGCTCCTTATAATCCTCACCACAATCAAGATTCAGAACTGTTCTGTTACCACAAGGCTCCCTCCCTCAAAGCTCTTTTTGTCTTAAAACATATCTTTCCAAGCACTTGTGATCAGAGTTTTGTGTCATGAGTTACTTGCAGAAAATCTTCTTTATATGCTTGTGACACTGATTTAATACAGTTTCATTTGTTGCTGTTTGTCCTCAATTTTAGGGTTTGCTTTTCTGTCATCCCTTTGATCAAACTTGTTTCAAAAGCAAAAGCATAGAAAGGAACGTTTGGAGAATTTCTGCTGCCACCCCTATCTCCCCCTGCCCACTGTCACCTATCTATTAGAGGTAACAGCTTTTAATGGTTTTTGATGTATTTTTTCTTGTAGATTCTTTTTCAAACATTATATATGTATTTTCTTATTTCTTGCGTGAAAGATAGCACACTGTATACGCTTTTTGCTACAGCAGTGGCTCTTAGAGCTGCTTCGGTCAGGCCCTGGGTTGCATGTGCTCTCTGGGCTTCTCTTAGAGGTGCTTGTATGTGGGTGGATAAGAGGGAAGCCCAGAAAGCCTGCAGGCACACCACCTCCCACAGCTTCCATTCCACTTGTTAGGTATGTAGAGATTTTGTGGGATATTTTCTTTGGAATAAAAGATTGAAAACTGCTCATTTTGATTGAAGAAAGAAGAATGACATGCAAGTTATACAAATCTAGGACAAAGCATGACTTTTTCTGCCTTGAGAATGTCCTAGTCTAACAGAGAAGCCATTTACAGTGGCAAGAAGTTGGACTTTGGTTATTTCTGGCGGTTCTCCATGTTGCACCTCCACTCCCAGCTCTTGTCTTCCTTCTCTGCTTCACCTGTGTCCAGCCAAGGCTGACCTCCAAGGACTGCACACAAGGGTTCCCATCCTACATCTTCCAGCTGGGTCTGGCTAGCAGAAGGCAATGGTAGAGATCAGAAGGTGAAAGCAGAGAGGTTTAGGGTTGTCAGATTTAATTTAATTTAAAATTTACATATACCGTGAAACAATTTGTGGTATAACTGTGTCCCATGAAGTGTTTGGGACTTATTTGTACTGCAGAATTATCCCAGTTTTCCTGTTTGCTGTGTTTTTCTGGCAATCCTGGAGAGGATGGCCTAATTCCTCCTGTTCCCGCTGCACCCTTGCCATGTTCAGGTGGTGACCACACACCTTTGGTGACAGCTTCTGTTGGGATCCCTTCCCTGGCTCCGTCTTTCTCTGGGCTCTGGAAACTGGTTCCTTCAAGGCTCCTACAGTCCCCAGGCACTGAGAGCTCCAGCCTTCCTTGTGGGTTCTCCTAAGCCTGCCTGTGCCTCAGGAAATCGTTCTTTCATGAAATTCAGTTCAGTGAAGCCTTTTGGAATAGACCATTTGTTTCCCGTCTAACATGAGGGCCAGCCCTGTGCAGCCCTTCATCAGGCTGTTGGTGCTTCAGGATAGCACACCCCAGTTCAGAGCCTCAACTGTGCAGTCTTCACCGTTGGGGGGCACCGAGTGGCCAGTCATCAGTACATCAGTGTCTGCTATGAAGACTGGCATTAGAATATGCGAAAGCTGGAGATGATTTCCTCTGTGGATAACTTAGGCTAGATCCCAACCTGGGTTCTGGGAACAAAAGAAATGTTGGTGTCTCTCCACACGCATATGCGTGCGTGCGCGCGTGTGTGTGTGTGTGTGTGTGTGAGTGTATGTGTTTATATACACATACATTTTCCAATTCTATTTTGAAAGGTCACGTCTTAGAACAATTTCTAAAGGTGAATTTCTAAGGAAAATATTCTTTTTTTTTAAACAAAAAGCAAAGCCTGCTTTCCTTGCGAAATAATGTGCCATATCTGCCATAAAACATGGATGATACAGTCCAAAGAGGCTGTGTGTGAGCCCCTGTGGAGGAAGGTCCGTGTTTCCACCTGCTTGTGATGCTTAGGCAAATTTTAAGGCCCTCTGAAATGCTGTATGCCATCTATTCAATGAGCAGTGGTTTTTGTTGACTCCTGAATTATAATTTCAGTGTGTATTTATATATGACTATATATTTATACATATTTATGCATTCATATAGATCTATATGCCTTTTATGTATTTACATAGGCTTATATATGATATCATTAATATGATTTATAATTTCAGCATATATCCAGGAGAGGCTGTGTTTTGTATTTTTAATAAAACAAAGAGTTGATTTTTTCAACTTGTCATTTTTTGTTTAATCATAAAATTTTAAATTCATACATGAATCAAAGAAAATTTCCATAATTCCTTGCAGCAATTCATTTGCAAGATCATTTCTTGATATCTACTTTAATCTATGCATGTATTATCTCTCAGGAGGCCTACGGATATCCCATCAGCAATGCAGTATTGTAGAAAGCATAAAACAGACTGGAAAAAGTACTGAGCAAGTACAGTCTTACTGCCTTAACTATCTGGATGATCTCTGAACTTTATGCAGAGTTCTTGGCCTTCATCCTGGGCCTCTGGGTTCGTCTTTCTGAGACTGGCAGGGACATATTGGGGCTGTGGACAGCTCTTCTACACTTCACAGTGACGCACACCCTCCTATTCCTCAGGAGGACTCTGGAGTCCTGGATGAGGCCCTCGCTCTCACTTTCCTACGTTTCGATATCAGGGAAATCTAGCTTTTCTGATCCTCAGTTCTCCTGCATGAACTAGTCACAATACCTGCTTCGCTCCTTCAGAGGACTTTGGCTGACTCTCATGGAACTGAGAGACGAAGATTCTTCGAAGTGTCAGAAAGCTGATACAAGTCCACTGTAAGGTTACAGCCAATGGATCACCTTGACAAAACCAAATGGAAAAATCAAGAAAACGTTTGTTCATATTTTTTTCCCTTATAGAACAAGTAACGATTTGACCCCACTTGTTATTTTAACCTTGTGGGAGAGATTTTCTTTCATTTTAACAAGTTTGATGTAAGTACCTGCTGTGGGCCAGAAGAGTGGCAGAAAGAATAAACGCAAGGTTAGTTCATAACTCCTATTTTTGGGAGCTCATAACCTACTTTGGAAGCTACTAATTAGGAGACAACATGGAAAGACCAATCAATGTGTCTTCAAAGAACTCTGGGAACATAGATGAAGGAGCAGTGCCTTCTACCCAGGGAGCCAGAATAGTTGTGGGAAGTTTTTGCTCTGGGTGTTCTTTTGTTCACTCATTCATTCCAAAAAATCACTGTGAACCTTGGTTTTGCTGCAGGCACTATGCTCAGTCCTGGGAATATAGCAATGAGCAAATCAGATGCTTTCTGTTTTCCAAGGCTTAAAGGGACAGACAAATATTAACTAAGTATCTTACTTGCTACATAAAGCAAATAAATCATTATAACCCGTTATAAGCACACATAGAGAAGTTCAAGGCACTCTGGCAGAGTCCAACTGACCTGGCATGGTGGTTCAGAAAAGGAAATTTACTTATCACTGTGCTTCAGAGAAGAAGGTCCCCAGGAAATTGTCACAGGGTGAGAATCTGAGAATGTTTAGAACTGGAATGAATAGAAGAAAGATGAACATTGAAAAAACACTGAGGCATGGTAGAAAGGTACACTGACACAGGAGTAGATGCCCCCAAAGGTTTCTCAATCTTTTTTTCCAAAGTTTCATCTTATTTTCTGCCCCATTTCTATCATCTCTTCTCATGTCATCAAGCGGGACCGCAGTGATCAGCAGTTTTGAGACATCTTACATCCTTTCAGCTATGCCTCCTTTTATTGGGTGTATCCTGACTCATTCCCCAGGAAAGAAGAAATGTGTAGAAAGGTCAAGAAGAGCAGCAAGTATGTCTCTCAGGAGTAAAAATTCAAAGACATTCTCTCTTAAGTTCTCATATGACTGTGACTCTGCACCAACACGCTGATCTCTGTTTCACAATTAGAAGAAGCCTTACAGTGCAAAGGTTTTGTTTCATGTTACAATTACCGCTTAAGTAGAAAGGATCAGTTTCCATGGCAGAAGAAAATAACACATAATGGGAGTGTGTACCATGGGCCAGGCATTGCTCAGAGAGCTTTGGGAATGTTTCTCACTTAATCTCAGAGTAACTCCAAAGTAGGTACTAATATAATCCCCATTTTGCATGGGAAAGAGTGGGACATAAAGCAGGTAAACAGCCTGCCACAGTAGCAACTAGCAAGGGAAAAAGCCAGGCTTTGAACTCAAAAAGTCCGATTGCAGACACTAGGATCTTAATCACTATGTTACCTGGGGTAGCCCAATACAGACGTGGTCATGAATCAGTTTCCAGAAAAGGTTATTATGAGCCACATAGACACCTGTAGATATGTTTATTACATACACCAGCCCTGGGTTAGAAACCTCTTTTAGGATTTCTACTCAGGCCTTCCCCAGATGTCAGGACAGCAGCCCAGAACACACTGCAGAATTCTAGCTGACTAAATTCTGTGCTATCAAATGCATACGCAGAAATATACAGAAACCATTACACATACTTTCCTAATTAGGTGTAGATCATTCTCTTCCCAATAGATTTGTAAAATTGCCATCAAAAGAGTGAGGCAATTTCAGATGCTTTTCATTTTCTTCAAATCCATAACATCTTCTAGCACTTGGAGTTTGGCTCATGCTTTTGCAGAATGTAGTTATTTCTTTACCACTTCCCTGCACATCTGCCCACAGAGAACTTTCTTCACTTTGCCTTTAAGTCATGGTGCAGAGAATGTGTTACCTCATTAGTTGGGAAGATTTGAGCAGGTTCTTTAGGGATAACACCATTTCTAATTATTTTTCTGTCAGAGAGTGACGAGGAAGCAAACACAATTGACTGCAATAAAAGAAGCTTCCGAGAGTTTGCTGGAGCCTCCTTAGTCGTAAGTGCTATTTCTTCTTAGTCAGCGAGAAGGGTTGGTAAATGGCTATCACTGTCTAGCTCAGAAAATGAATCAACTTTGCCTTTTCCTTTGGAAACTTGCACACTCAAGAGAATTTTTGGCCATATAGTGGTAAGCTGGTCCAGCTTACAACCATATTCTAGCATCAGAATATCGTAATATTGGAGGCAACAGGAGACATGACCTCAGGAGAGAAGAGAAAATAGTGGTCATTGCATGATGCCACGGAGCAATTGAGGGGAAGATCAGAAGGAGAGGTCCACTGAAGGACTCAGAGTCCAAAATGTAATTGAGTGAAGGGGCAGCTGCAGATCTGAGAAGGAAATCAGATTCTAGGTCCCAGCCATTCTGTATCTTTATTAGCAATGTGACACAAGTGCAATCTCAGGAAAACATGCACGCTGATCATTAATTTCTGAGTGAGTATGCTAAGCTATCTGTAAGCACCAATAAGTTCAAAAATAACATGTTACCTCCTAGTTAATAAGAAATATATGAGAATAGCACGTAGCTTCTTAGTTAATGAGGAACTTGTTTTCAACACAGCCTATGAGAAACCAGTAACTCCTGGAACAATACTCGGAAGAGCCCTTCATGTGTGGGACATCTCCTTCTCAGCTGACTCAGTTTGCTGAGTCACCCGGGGTTAGATTTCTAGAGTTATGTTTTTATACAGCCTGATCTCCAGCCTGGTCTCCAGCAGCATGGTAACAATTCACTGTCAGGGAAGCATCCACAAGTCTGCAGAAGAACACACTTTTATGGGGTCGTAGAACTCACATAATTGTAAAAGGGGAGGAAGTCAAAGAAACAGACTTGCAACTATTATTTTCACTATGTTTTCAAGGGTTACAGAAGCAGCAACTATAACTATCAGGATAAAGAATTTTGATATAAACAGCATCATACATGCTGGAAATTCTAGTCACTGCTATCAGGAAAGAAGAAAAAAATGGAAGACATGCAAATTGGATAGGAAGAAATAAAATTGTCACTCTTCACAAACAACATAATCGTCTATGTAAAGAAACCCATGAAATCTAAAAAACAAACAAGTAAAAAACCTCCAGAATCTAGATATAAGTTTAACAACATACTAGACCGCAATATCGCTACACAAAAATGAATTATGTTTCTGTATATTGCCAATACACCTGAAAAGCAAATAACAAATATTTGTATTAGATTTATGAGAAAATGTAGATGGAAGATCAGTAAGACTAAATTCATGGAAAGGTGTTGTGTTCATGGATCAAAGGACTTAACATAAGAATATATTGATATGATTCCTTATAGATGGAGACAACCGATTTTATTTTATTTTTTTTTGTGGTGCCGGGGATCGAACTCAGGCCCTTGTGCTTACAAGGCAAGCACTCTAATCACTGAGCTAAATCCCCAGCCCCAACTGATTTTATTTTATTTTGGGGGAAGGGTGCTAGGGATCAAACTCAGGGCCTTGAACTCGCTGGGCAAGGACTCTGACTACTGAGCTGAATCCCAACCCTAGACAGCTGATTTTCAAATTCATATGGAAAGACAAATGAGGTAAAACAATGTTGAAAACAAAGAATAAAGTTGGAAAAAAATCTCACCCATGTATTTTCAATATTTACTAAAAATCTATAATAATCAAGTGTAGAGACAATGCATAAATTAGGAAAATGGAATAATGACTCCAGAAATATAAATCTATACAAATATTGCCAATTGATTATTCTTAGTTTTGTTTTATTGTTGACACATACTAATTATATGTAATTGTGGGGTAAATGTGACATTTCAGTACATATATACAGATTCGATTGATTTTTCCCAAAGATGAAAAGTAATATAATAGAGAAAAGACACTCCTTCCAACAAATTTAGTTAGAACACTTACTTCCAATAAAAATTCTCCTCCTACATCTTACCATTTTTACAAATTTTCCTCAAAATGAATCACAGATCTAAATATAAAGTTATAAACATAAGATAAACTATTTTTATGGGTTAGGCAAAGAGTCTTCAATGTGATACCAAAAACAGGATGTAGAAGAGAATAAAAGAGTAAATTGGACTTTATCAAAAATTTGAGTTGTCTCTGTGACAGAAACTATAAAGAGAATGAAGAAACCAGCTGGGATAAAATATTTGAAAATCATTTATCTACAAAAGACTTACATCTAAACAATATTAAAACTTTTAACCATCAATAGTAGGAAAACAAACAACCCAATTAAATTAAAAATGGGCAAACTCCTTGAACAGACACTTCATCAAAGAGCACACACTGGAGACTATTAAATACCTGAACAGATGCTTACCTTCATTAGGAATTAGGGAAATGCCAGGTAAACTCATGGTACCAATATACTTCTGTTAGGAAGCAAAGTAAAGATTAATGATGCTGTGAAGTACTGGAAAGCAACTAGAACTCTTATACATTGCTGCTTGGGATACAAAATCATATTGCTACTCTTGCAAGAGAGTTTGTCAGGTTTTTTTTTTTTTTTTTGTCTTTTTATAAAATATGTACTGTACTTAGCATATGATCCTGAAATCCTACTCCTTGTTATTTACTGTAGAGCTATGAAAGGTGATGTTCACATAAAAACCCTGTACGCAACTCTTCTGTAATAGCCAAGCCTAGAAACAACATAAATGTCCTTCAGTAGGTAGACGATTGAACATAATGTGGTAATCCTTCAATGGAATACTATTCAACAGTAAAATAGAATGAACAATTCACATATAAAATTCAGATGAATCTTAGATTCGTTTCAGTGAGTGAAAGCAGCCAGTGTGAAATTTTACATGCTGCATGTTTCCATTTATATGATATTCTCTAAACACAAAACTGTAGTAATGGAGAACTCGTGGATGGTTTCTGTGGTTTGAGGGTGGGCAGCCCATGACTACAAGGGATACTATGAAGGTGTTTTGTTGGGGCGGCAGCTGTTTTATATCCTAAATGTAGTGGGTATCAAGATGATTCTCAGTCACCTTGATTATGTTTTAATCTGTCAGTATTGGCAATATAGGGAAAGAGCTTTCAATTTGAGAAAAAAAGCCATTGTTATTGTTGTTTATTTCATTAACATTTAGACTGAGTGGGTTGCTCAAAGTTTGCGTATGGCCCTTCTCAGGATTATTGCAAAATTTGCTTTTGTTCCCTACAACATGCTTGATAAAAATACTCAACTGGGGTTAAGGGTGTAATTCAGGGGTGGAGCACTTGTCCAGCATGTATGAGGCCCTTGGTTTGATCCCCAGCACAAAAACAAACAGCAACTATAAAAAGGCAAAGCACACCTCACTTGTTGTTCAGGAATAGCCTTTCTTGCTCTATTCACAGAGCCTCGCTTCTCAGCTTGTAACTACGCTGAGTCCTCTGTGCACAGGTGACCTTCTTACATCAGTGCTGACCACAGAGTTACAGTAAACATATGCAAGCTTCCAATGACTTGATAACTAAAAGAGTAACTTTCTAATTTTAGTCTGAAATGTAGCCCTTTGTGGGGAACAGAATTACTGATGTGCATTCCAATGTGCCAGTACTAAGCATTTCTTCCTCAATCCGTGCCACCCTTGCATCATTTTTGTTTCTCAGTTTTATGTCTGACAAGTTTAACACTCCAAGTGCAAGCATTCCAATACTTTTTATCCAGGACCAGAAATCCACGGGGCTTGGGTTTGTTTTTTGCTACTTTTAGTCTGGGCGGGCTCCACCACCTACCAGTACATTCAGAGATCTCTGCCTTAGCTAGGGACAGAATCTCTGTACCTGAAAATCAGCCTGGGCTGGATATTCTTGAATTTATTTGTACATCACCACTCTTTAATGGCCATATATTGTCCTACAAAGAAAATGGGAGGGCGTGAAGTCTGGCATAGCTTTAGCAAACCTGCTGAGGGAGTACCCGTTGTAATTTAAAAGAATCTTGTTTACCTTTTGTTTCTAAACTCTGTCTTTCCTTTCTTTTCCTTTTCTTGCTTCCCATGCCTTTCTCCTTTTTACCTTCCTTTACAAATGCATCAGAAGAGAATACTGCCCTGAACTGAAAGTGTTTTTGAGAATTAAGTGTTGATATCTTTTTGAGAGCTAGTCCAGTTTCGGGAGTCCTCACTGAGAGGAGCATTTAGGTACAGCTAATCCTTCGGTATGTGCTTGGTCTTGGTGCTTTGGAGAAAGATTAGAAAGCATGGAAGATGGAGGACTTTGCTTTTCTAAGGCTTGGCACTTCTAAAATCTCTAACGTGGATTTTATCTATGGTATTTTTATCCCAAATTGAAGACTAATATCGGTTTGTAAGATGTGAAAGATGAAAGGTAAGCTAAGCTTGGTGACTGAGCAGAGCAGCACCATGTTCATGGTTTTGGAAGTAGAGAGAGTCTGTTTCCTCAGTTTAACAGCCGTGGCCACAATCATCACATGCCCAGAGAAGAATCTAGAAGCAGTGTCCAAAGGAGGGCAAAGTGTGTCTCCCTTGCGAGGTGGCCTTGCCCACACCCTTGGTGGGAGGACTACTTCTCTCTTTTCACTTAACTCTTCAAAACTCAGTTGGAGTCTAAAACCATTTTTTGAAGATTTTACTTTCTATTGACTATTAATTCATTTTATAATCAGAAAAGATATGTTTTATAATAAAAAATACAACATAGAACCCTCTTGAATACAGACATTTTTTGAAATATATTCCTCCCCAGATTCATACCGAACAGATAGTTTTTATAAACACTGTAAATGTTATGCCTTATTGAGTGCATGTTGCCTTTGTTTTTTCTTTTAAAATGAAAATCTATTCTTACTGCAAAAATATTGCCTGCTTTTGTAAAAGTATACACGATGCCAAAATATAGAAAGAAATCTAAAAAATATAAAAAAAAGTACTCCCTGTTTTCATGAAAAGTAGATGCACTTAAAAAGCCACCCTTGATTAGGTGTGGATAAGGGGGTCATAGCAGTGCTAGAGACAGGAGGAGAGGAAGCAGCAAGAATTCCCATTCAATTTCTCCCTGGTTTAGAAGCCTCATTTTCAGAGGAGAGGGGAAATTAATAGTTTCGGGTGTATGTGTGTTAAGATAGGAGTGGCATGGGACATTTCCAGAAATGGACAAAAGGCAGGTAAAGGTAGAGAGCAAATTTGATTGACACACAAGAAAGATCAGCTTGTGAAGAAAGTGCTTTTCTCTTTGGGGAGGTTTCTTAGGCCTGGTGTAGCCAGTAATGTCTGCGTGGCTAATTTGTGTGTGTGCAGCAATCATTTGAGCATTTTTGGACTAAGCCTCCCAGTCAATTTTTGTCAGTCTTATTTATTGAAACTCTAGTTAAATTCAATGGAAACATTCAAAATGGGTTTATCTATCATCTACGTGTGCTGGTATACATGTGAGTGTGTATATGTGTATGTATTTTATATGGCTCAACCAATCAACAGAGGCATAGATCTGCTGCTTTGGTCTTAATTAGGGAAATGGCAAGAGGTCACACAGCTTGTTAGCTTACTGTTAGTGCATGCAATACAGAGAGCTTTCAGTCCAAGTCAAGCCTCAGGTATTTATATTTGGAGTTGTTGTTAAGTCCAGAGAGAGCCCACACCCTCCTTTTCTGCTGAGCCCAGATCCTGGGTGCAAAATCATTGATCTATAATGGTTTATTGCAATCCACGGAGGCCAAGAAGCTGAAAAGAGTGTATCTACTTGGAATAGCAAGTAGGTAGGTTTGTTTGTTTGTTCAGCTTCTTTTTTTCTTTACTTCCCCTGAGGAGGCCCTGACTGCTAAGTCACAAGAAGCATAATAAACACATCCACATCCATAATAAACTGATTGAATCAGTTTCAGAGTCTCTGTTCTGTCTGCTGACTAGTCTGATTATTCTGAATTTCCTCAGCAGATTGGGAGGAGTAATGGTGGCTTATAGCCCAGAAGGAATTCTGAGCCCTTGCATGAACGTCTCATCCTTTGTTTGTGACAAATCCAGTAAAGATGAGTTTTGTGACTCTATAAGAATGGCTTCTTGCCTGCTAGCTGCCCCTAGACGACAGAGTTTTGTCATACCAAATCACCACAATAAGGAACATTGCCAGTGTTTGCCCTGGAAAAATAGCTGCTATTTTACTAAGCTTACTTTTTGCAAGTAAATAGTTAAAGGCTTATTTTTCTTGAGTTATTAACCAGTTAGTAGATGCATAGTTCTATTCAATTTTTTTTTTTTTTGGCTGTTATAGACAGTTACAAATGCACACAAATGAAGGAGCCAGTTTTCATTTGGATCCTCCTCTTAGTATTTTGTGTTGTTGACGCTTGTCAGGCAACATGAAGTCTCTTCCGCTCCTTGGCAGACAGCTGGGTTTGTTTATTAGGTGCTCACAAAGTCAAGCGTTCGTTCTTGGTTACTCTGAAGTCAGAGCTTTAAACTTGGGGGGAAGCAGACTGCATACAATTGCCAGCGTCCAGGAGGAACACTGACGGAGAAAGGCCAGTGCTTAGTTGACCATGTGTGCTGAGTGACTCTCTGCAAAATACTCTCAAAAACAATAACTAAATTTGAATTAGGGATTGGGGATTTGGCTCAAGTGGCAGAGCACTTGCCTAGCAAGCACAAGGCCCTGAGTTCGATCCCCAGCACCTAGAAAAATTTTTTTTAATTAGGAAAGAATAAGAACTATAGAATGCCAGGGGAGGAGAGGTTCATAAAAAGGGTGCAGCCTTCCCACGGTGCAGCCTTACCAAGTTATCAAGTGGGAAAGTTGTTCAGGAAAAGAACCAGGCCATTCCCAGAGTCACTCTGTTAGTAGCCAGAGCTCCATTATAAAGATAGTACAGTTAGGGGCAACGGGACTACTCCCCTCCACTCATCTTGGGTAACACCTTACAGCCAACTTCCCTGACCTTTGTTCTAAGGCCTACTAACTCGATGCAGAGATAAAAATAAAAAAAGACCCCTGAAAATTCTAAAATTCCAGGACTACATCTCATACACCCAATTAGAGTGAATTATGGGAAAGAACATGCACAGTAGATATTTACTCAGGACTCTGTCAATCATATTGTCAGTCATATCCTGAAAGACCCAATGGGAGGTGCCCTACACCCAGGACACATTTCAAGTCCTCAGACCCAACCTGTTCAGCACCTGCGCTATTTTCCTTTGTGCTTGTGCTATTTTCCTTTTAGCTAGCGTGAGCCTACTCGCTTTAAACCTACTTTCCCCCTTTAAATTTCATTATATTTTAACTGCTTTTTCTTTACCGGTGTATGCAAAGTCCAATTCTTTGTTTGTTGTACACAGAAAGCTGGGAACATGAGACATGCCCCCCTGGACCTCATCGTACATAGTAACACCACCAGGCCTGACTCTGCATGCCAGCTCTCTGGGTTACTGGACTCGTTTGCCTGCTCTCAACCAAATGTGAGAATAGCTTGTGAAAATGGAAAAAGTAGTTTACTTTCAATTTGAAAAATTTAAGAAGCCATCTAGTTCATACCCCCTTTCAAATGCGCAGAGGTACTCTAATTTAAAGAAGAGGTCAAACAAAAGTCAGCAAATAACCGGGTGTAGATTTAGCCAAGTGTTGATGAAAAAGCTGGACGTGTCAGATCCTCCTGGTCTTTAGGGCTGGGGTGTGGCAGTTTACATGCTCAGCATTCGGAAGCTGGCAGAAACGGTTCATTTTGAAAAAAGAAAGTTCTAGTTTTAAAGTTCCATTTTCGAAAGAGCATGGCAGAGATGGCTTGTCTCTGGTGCTTTGTGACTGGGGACTCCATCAGCAGTGAAGGTGATTCACAGCCGGGCCTGCATCCCTCCTCAGGCATTTTCTCTCTTGTCTGATTGGACACTAGCTACTGCTAGGACTCCCAACTTGGGCTGTCAACCAGACTACCCACAAAAACCTTACCAGGCCATATGCTCTGTGCTTCCTCAAAACACGGCACCCTCTGAGAGTTTGACCATTTGTGTGCTCATGTGAGGCCTCAAAAGTGAGTGTCCCTGTGGACAAGGCAGGTACTACGATGTCTGTTTTGGTTGAGCCTCAGAAATCACACAGTGTCATCTCCAGGACATTCTATCAGTTACAGATCACAGCACAACCTGTGTCAAGGGAAGAGATCATAGACTTCATCCTCAATGAAAAGAATTTGCACCCATTTAAAATAACTCCACAATGAATGGTTGAAGAAAATGTGGTGTATATACACAATGGAATACCATCCGGCCATAAAACCAGGAAATATCATTTATAGCAAGGTGGATGTTAAGTAAAATTAGCCAGGCACAGGAAGATAAATATTGTACAATCTCTGTTACATGTGGCCTATAAAAAAAAGCCAGACTCATTGAAAGCACCCTCTACCCAAGATGCAAGATCACTAGGAAACCACACAGAGATGCCACTTTGTAGTCCAGAACCAAATACCCTGGAAGGGACCGGGCTCACAGAAACAGGATTTCTTAAGACTCACAAATTTTCATCTGCAGTGGAAAGAGAGTAAAATGGTTCTTACCAGAGGCTGGGAGAACTATTTGGGGAGAGGTTGGTCAAAGAACACAGACTTCAGTTAAGAGGAGTAAGCTCAAGACCTCTATTGTACACCATAGTGACTGCCGTTGATAGTAGCATACAGTACACATGGAAATTGCTGAGATTAGATTTTAAGTGTTCCTATCACAAAAAATAAGTATGTAAGGTAATATGTTAAATAATTCAGTCATTTTACAATGTATACATCCGTCAAAATATTATGTTACGCACCCTAAATATGTACAATTTATACTCATCAATCAAAAGCTAAAATAAGATAAATAAAACCCCACTGCCTTCTCTCTCCAAAACAATAAATAAATAAAGTTCCATATTTCCTTTCAGTAACAGCTTGATTAATCTAAGTGGGGGCAAACAAGGGTCCACACACCAGTCTTCTAAAGCATGTGACTCCCCACCTCACATCCCTTACGTAAATTAGTGTAATCTCCATGAAGGACCTGTTAAAATGTCTTTTGGGGAGAGACAGTAAAACGGAGTGCCTTGTCCTTCCACTGAAGCAATTAGTAAGTTGTTTTACCTGGGGAATTATCGATGAGTGCTCAGCCAAAATCATAATGGGAAACTTCCAATACTTCTGTTGAAACTGGATACATCCCAAACTTCAGAGACCAATGTTAAGAGAATGAATCAAACCCTGGGAGGCTCCCCCTGTAGAGAACCCACTTTTCTTGTCTGAGAGTCTGCCCCCATTCCAACAGCAGGCAGTACTTTTGACCTACCTTGTGTTTTTGGATTTCCTTTTTCCCTGGGGTTTCCTGCTTTCCTATTTCTGATTTTTCTTCTCTTCAAAATCAGGCCTTCTACCGTGGGATCATTTAGCACCTAATAAAAGGCTGTTTGACTTTGTCTGGCTTTAAGGACTTTCATAAGATGAAGTCCCTAAACCTGTGGATAAAAACCAATGAGATACCTGCACTTATTTTTACAGTATTGCATCACTCCCTAACCAACCCGGGGCTTCTCTTCGCTCAGGATTTCCCTCCGCAGGGAATTCAATGACTGTAGATCAATCAGGGCAGGCCTGTCTAGCTGGCCTAGTCTGACCACAGCTTGAAAGACGGGTGACTGAGGTACATGGAGCTGGAGAGGACAAATAGCTGAGCACTCAGGAAGTCCCATGCAGGGAGTCAGAAGACAGATTTTAAAACCAAGTATCCTTGGATCTCCAAGTCTAGGAAGCCCAGAGCATCCTCAGCCAATGCCAAAGGGAAGCACATCTTTGAAGTCTCTGTACACACAGACCTGGAGGTGGTCGTTAGCCAGAGAGCTACTGAGTCCATTCGAGTTATTCTCCCTGCCTAGATGCCAGTGACCTACGATGCAAGTGGGGCTGATAGAAAGACCCAGAATGTCTCAAATTAGAGTCACCTGACTGTCATTTAGCTTTTCTGTACAAATGTCTTTTTTTGGCTCTCCTTGTTTCTAGCTGAGGCTAGAAGGCTCCATGTGATTGGAAGGACCATCTGTTTGGGGGTTATCATTATTTGTTTAATGATGAGACTAAATGGCTCCCTTTGGCAAAATACAGAGGTTTGTGAAATTCACCTGACAATTTCAGTTTAGAAGTGGCTACTGAAGACCTTGAAACAAAACAATAAGCAAGCAAAATCACAGTTACTTCTCAATGACTTCCTATCAGGGTAGCCTTTTGTATTTGGTAAAAGGATAAAACAAATACAAAAGGGGGTCAGAAAATTTGACTCCTGATAGGCATGAGGAAATGGGGCATAGAGCAGCATTTGGAAGCTGTATGTTGTTGGCATTTCTCAGGACATCTTATTTCTGATGTGGCTTAATTAAAAAATCAGTTTCGTAAGAGAAAATAAATATCTCTATATTGATGATCTTTTGCCATAATAATACTATACTGTAAACCATTCCAAGACACAGTCACTTAATGGCAGTCTGTGGGAGGACAGTGTCACTTCACAGGATCCCCACTGTAGGCTGCGCATGGCTGGGTGTTTTCTCATGTTCCAGCTAGACCCACCCCATGGATGAGTCTTGGTTGACTGTGCCTGCTGTACGATAGTCTCAGCATGGACAGCTCCAGTCACACCACAGGGGCTTTTCTTCATGAGGCTCTCACAGGCCTTCTAGAGGCTGGCTAAAAAACGCTCTCACAACACTGTAGAGAATAAGCAGTGAAAACAGACACCAGCAAGCACTTGCTTCCACAGATTTCAGCCTATGTTAAGTTTGCTGCTGTCTCATTGGTTAAAATGATGGGCTGGGCCCCACTGAGAGTCAGTATCAGAAGGCACCCGTAAGTCAGCACACAGGGAAGCTACTCATTGTGGGCACCCATGCAGTCCTTCTAAAGCACCCCAGGAAAATTCAGTTTGATCAGTGGCGTCACTGCCAAATTCTCACTAGCTTTAGGACAGTGATAGTATTTAGACAAATTTCACCAGGGGGAGTCTGGTCTCTACTCCCTGCCCTGAACATTGTGAAGCTGGGTTTCCAAGGAACCCTGGTTCTTGCCTACTCTTTCTTCCTGATCTGACTCTAACTGCCTTTCAGTCCTAACAGCAGCCCTGACTAATGGAGCAGCCACGTACAGTCAGAGCTCAAATCCACAGACCATTCTTTCACTGTAGATCTTCAGTTTTCTTTCAAGATGTGTTTGTGGGAGATGATGCATGTGTATAGAAGCCCAGAGGAGGAAGGGAATAATAAATGGATATTGGATAGTAATGATACAACCACATTTAAATTCTCTGGAGATTGATATATTTACAGTGCAGATTCCAGAGAAGGAGAAAGCTGAGAGATCAGATTTTCGTTGGTGGTGTTCTCCACACCTGGGGTCATCGTAACACATTAGGAGAATCTCATTTCGAGATTTTAGCTGTTGGGAGTTTGCTGCTTTTAATGTTGCCCAAGTAATCTATAATAGCAAAGCTGGGTGTCCCAGGGAAGATATGACATTAATAGATTGAAAACGTTTATGTTTCTTTCTCCACAATGTCAAAATTTATTGAATAACAATGAATTCATAAGCTCTGTCAATTTCATCAGCCTTGTCTGACCAAGTACTCAAGATTTTACTTAACGCCCAGTGAGTCAGGCAATCAAAGTTCTTTTATTCCAATGTGAACTACTAATATCTGTAACACCCAGGTCACAAATCACACTCCAAATGACCAAGAAGGGGTTAAACTTAAAAGCAAAGGTGGAAGACACACAGAGACATGAAAGGTCATCACAGGTGGCCAGAGACGATTACAGACCAGGCAGAGCTTATTGTGCCAAGAGGCTTGTTGGGAGCAAAGAGCTGGTTCAAAGGACAGGTCTGGATGGCAGACAGCTCCAGCTGGCCGTACCAAATAAAAGAGGTGCAGCGGAACTCGGGGAGGTGGGTGAAGTTGGGAAGGTGTCTGGAGTTGTCCACCTATGCACCTCGTGACACGTGCACCTGGTGGTCAGCAGGCCAGTGTCACCACCGCGCCTCAGTACTGGGTACTGCTTCTCTCTTGTGGTCCAAGGAAGGTGGCTGCATCATTTTCAGTCTGGTGTGTCCAATAAGCTCATAGGTCTGGTTTTCTCTTATGTAACTTGCACAAGTCTTGTACCCATAGGACCCTAATTTAATTTGGTAAGTTTATAGTTGGTAATTTTTTATTAGCATGATTAATTTGCCTGTCAGTTTATGCCTTATGATTGTGTTGTGAAGCTAGGCATTTTGTTTATTTTTTTAGTAAGTCTGGTGTGTCTAGGATCTGGTAGTTCTTATTTGCACAGACAAGTCACCAAGTCATTCTGCCTCAGCATTTGAACCCAAAATGGAGCACACTTCTGTTAAAATAAGATGGAGTCACTCTGGGCAAGGCATAGACTGAATGTACTATTCTATAAAGCAGGGTATAACTCACAGTTGGGGATCCCCTGCTTTACACTCTAGGAAAAACCATCCGGATCTACAGAATTAAGGAAGAGAGTTGATTGTATAATCTGAGTTCTTATCTCTCCTTCCCTTATTCCTAAGGTGCCTTCACTCTTGGCACCTTCCTCAGAGGGACAGCTCATGAAGTCCTTTCCCATTTTCTCTTTCCCAGTCTGGATACTGTGTCAACTCCGCTCTCTTGCTCTAAGTTGCTACTGGACTCTCCTTCCAGCAAGCAGAGTATAATCTACCTTTGTTCACCTTCCTCTGTCCTCCTTTTCTACTCCTTTCTTTTAAGTCATAGACTTTACTTTTTTATTCCTAGAAAAAGCACTTCTCGGCTGCCCCCTTTAAGGAAGTTGACAGAGAGATATAGTAATTATATTCTTTGATGAGGTCCTGAGGTAAGAGGATAAAAGTAAGATGCAAAAAGAAGAATTAGTATTTGAATAATGCTATTGAGGTAATTTATTTATTCTATTCCTTTTTGCTTTGT
>PVJO010024397.1:0-24447 GCA_004026905.1 Hystrix cristata | reverse complement strand
TTTTGGGGTGTGTGTGTGTGTGTGTGTGTGTGTGTGTGTGTGTGTGTTACTGGAGACTGAACCCAGGGCCTTCACACTGAGCTGTATCCTCAATCCTTTTTAATTTTTTATATTAAGACAGGGTCTCACTAAGTCACTAAGTTGTTGAGGCCAGGCTCAGACTTAACGATCCTCCTGCCTCAGCCTTCCAGAGTGCTGAGATTACAGACGTGCACCCCCATGCCCAGATGTGACTGCAGATTTCTCATCAGAAACTGTAGAACAGTATTTTTAAAGTTCCAAGAAAAAAAGACCAACCCAGAATTCTATCATCCACAAAAATATTCCTTAGGAATAAAGGTGAACTAAAGTCATTCTCAGATGAAGAAAAACTAAAGGAATTCATTGCCAGCAAAGTTACTCTAAAAGAAATGCCAAAGGGAGTTTCCTGGGCAGAGGGAAAATATCCTGGAAGGAAGCTTGGAACATTAAAAATGATATGGATGTACCATATGGATAACTACACCAATTTTTCCCTCATAAGTCCTTTAAAATATATGCAATGGTTGAGAGCAAAATTGTGAGAGGGCTTTTGATTTATGCGCACCTAATATGGTGACAAATACATTAAGAGGCGAGAGGGTAGAGGGGCCCACATGGTGCTAGATCTTTATATCCATGTGAAGTGGCAAATGCTAACTCTGAGTACACTGGAAATCCCTCGGAACCAACCTGGCATGCAGCGAGCTCTGTGCCAGGATCACCGAGGACACTACCCTGAACGCGGCTCTGACGCGGGCCTGGTGTGTGAGTGGCGTGTCTATAAAACAGAGGACTCGGCCGTGCAGCATGTGCCGAACTACACCATGTTCTGGGTGTTGCGAGACTGCACCATATTCTGTCCTGGGGCAGATACTGAGCTTTCATCTTTGTTTTTCCACAGTGATACAGCCAAAGACTATGAATTAAAGATGATTTAAATTGGAACAACAAACACTGTTCAAAATCTTTTCAAAAAATCCAGAAGAATGCAGAAAAGAAGCAACAGAAGAATAAATACAAATACATAAAAAATAACATGGTAGTTGCAATCCAAAAATATTAATAATTATATTAACTGTAAATGGTCTAGCAATGAAAAGCAGCAAACTTTAGAACTATATTAGAGCCATAAAAAGTCATAAATATAGCTGGGTGTCAGGTACACGCCTGTAATCCAGCACTTGGGAGGATGAGGCAAGAGGATTGCCCAGAGTTCAAGGCCAACCTGGGCTATGTAGTGGCCTCAAGACCAGCCTAGACTACACGGCAAGACCCTGTCTCAAAAAAACAACAAAAAAAAAATCATAAATATAGTGATAGAGGTAAGTTAATAAGCCAGTTGAATCCTCAGCACCAAAAAAATAATAAAATGGAATTTAAAAATAAAAATAAAAAAGCTAATTAACATTATACAGATTGAAATTCCCCCAAAATTGTGAATTTTGGAGGAGGGCATGGCAAGGGGATGATGGTGTGTGTAAAAATGATCAAAGGATGTTATGGACGTGTACAAATCTGCCAAAATGAAACCCATTAATCTGTATAACCAGTATCTATTAGTAAAAGCAAAAGATGTAAAACAAAGAAGTAGACTAAAAATATACACCAAACACCAATTATAAGCAACTATAACTTGTATATATTGTCAACTAGAATAGAAATGGTTTAACCACTTTGGAAAATAGCTTAATATTATCTACTAAAAACACACACTGGATGACTCATAGTTCCACCATTAAGATTTTCCCAACAGAAACACGTATATAGATGCACCAAAAGATATTTCCTAGAATGCTTGTGGCAGTGCTATCAATAATCCCAAACTGAAAGAACCAAGTCAAAAGCAACATAATAAAGTGTAGTACATTCATACAATGGAATCCTATACAGCAAAACGCACCAACGCAGATGAGTCTCACAAATACAATGCTAAATGAAAGAAGCCAAACACGAAGGACCCGTTCAAAAGCAGGCAAAACCAACCAGTGGGGTTAAGAAGTCGTGGGAGCAGTTACTTCGGGAGGAGGAGAGTAGAAATGGCCAACAGCGGCCGGGCAAGGTCCAATTTCTTGCTCTGAGACGTGGTTTCGTGATCTGTATGCTCTGTGTATATTTTCTCTAGGTGGACTATACCCATCAATTAAAACTAGAACATTTTTTTCAAACTGAATGGAAATATTAACACAGGAGGTGCTGGCATTGCTATGGAAAGGAAAGAAGTAATTTGGGGATTACAAATTAGATAAATACTTATCAGATACCTGTCGTATGCGTATGTATTATTATGTCAATGATCTCGCTGAATCTTCCCCAACTACCCAATGAAAAGCAGAGCCAGTGGTGAGAGTAGTCCTTAGTACCAAGCACTGTCTGCATGGTTTTCAGCATTATGTCATCTCCTTGTGGGTGGAAACCAGCGAGCCCTTCATGGAGGCATCCAGAGGGCATCTCTGCCACATCTAGAGAGTCCTGGGAAATGCCTGTTCTGCTTGGTCTCATCCTGTCCCCAGTCCACCGGCCCGGGAGAAGGCGGCTCCTGTCGTTGAGGGTTACTGGGCGGCCTTTCCTTCAGCTCGTGGGCTTCTGGCTCCATTTATCCAAACGCCTCTCTCCCTGACCCTCCCCAGGCCAGGCAGATGCCCAATGGCTGCCCACCCACCTCTGGCCAGGAGGACAGGCCCTGGAATTCAGGAGAATGAAGGTTAGTGGGTCTGAAGCCAGAGAAGTCAATGGCTCAGTCTCCAGGCCCTGTCTTCTGTGGGAAAGGCGGTGCTTGGGGCCGGGCGGAGTCAGGAAGGAAGGCTTGGCCCCAAGCGCAGCTCCTGGCAGGGCACCAGCTAGGCAGGGCTTGGGGCGCAGAGAAGGATGGACACAAATTGGGGTGGCAGGGGGCCAGCTGGGCCCCTCTCGCGACCCCTCTGGAGTGGTCCTGTCGCAGAAGAGGACCCCTCCACCTACAGTGTGGAGACTGAGGAGAGGAGGCGCGTGAAGAGGGATGGGGAGAAGGGGAAAAGTGATCCCCAAGTCCCAAGTGGGAGCCAGACGGCAGGCTGGTCCTTGCGCTTGGGGTGGGAGGCAGGAGCAGCAGACAGGTAACAGCCCCAGCACCTTCAGTGACCAGCTCCGTGACCTTGACTTGACCTCGCTCATTCTCAGTCTCTTTACTTCGGTAAGGACAAAACTGCCACTTTAGGGGTGTCTGTAGACGGCCTGGCTCATAGTAGGTCTTCAAAATCCGTCTTTGGCAAAACAGCCTCCACTTACACCCGCGCACAGGGATGGGGCGAGGGCGGCTGTGGCCGGCGGCCCCTGGAGCGACGCCTCCGAGTTCAAGGGTTCCTCGGGGGGAGCAGTCTCGACGGAGGCTCCCGCGGCCTCCCCCAGACCGCGCCCCGCAGGTGGACCTGCCCGCGACGCTGTCCCCTCCCCGCCAGGGGTGTGTCGCGGCGCGGCGGAGGTGCTATTTGAAGGCGCGGCGGCCGCGGAGCTCCGCGCCGAGCAGGGGACAGCATGGCCGCCCGCGACCCGCCGCCAGCCACCAGCTACGCGCCGCCCGACGTGCCCTCGGGGGTCGCCCTGCTCCTCACCATCCCCTTCGCCTTCTTCGTGCCGGAGCTGGTGAGTGCGGCCGCGGCCTCCTGCTGGGACGGGGCGGGGCTCCGCGGAAGGGACGGGGCCTGCTGCCAGCCTGGGCTCTGGGCTTGTGCACTTGGGTGGCTTTCCTCCCTCCCAGCAAACCCGGCAGGGGTGAGGGACACCGGGCCACTTGGCTGCTGGAGGGGTGCGGCCTCGGTCCTCAATGTCCAGGATCCTGAGCAAGCTACTGCAAAGGGACTCTTAGGACATGATTTCTTTTCCCCAACGATTCGTACTTTCTTAAAGTTCAGAATGGGAGGAGGGTGCTGTGGATAGGTCTGTTTGGGAGTTTTCTGAATTGTCACCTCCACAGACCTTGAACTTTGACTCGTAGGTTCCCCACACCAAGTAGCTTTGGACAACGTCACTGGCAATTAAACAATCTCTGAGATGCCCGAGTTGCACCGGGAAACCTGCCACTGCCCAACTCTAGGGCCCCTGATTGTGGCGCTGCTCCCTGCCTGAGCCGGCAGGGTCATCTGTGGAGCTGTGCAGAACAGTGTTCCACAGAGCCAAGTCCCCGTAAAGCCAGCTATATCCTCCCGACCTTGCCCTGAGGGGACACTGGAGTCTGGTGAACAGTCAGGGCAAAGGATGCACTTTGCTCTCCAGACCCCTCTGAGACATAATTTGGGGGCAATATCGTCTCACCTGCTCTGAAATGGGCAGTGCTGCCCAGGGCAGGGAGGGAAAGATGCAGCAGAATCCCCGATGAGGTGGACACGACCAGCCATCTCACCCTCATCGCCTGCCTGCGAGGTTGGGCCCATTCAGTGAACTTCCGGCAAACTAGCTAAAAGGCGACACCAATGTCCTAAGAAAGGGAAGCAGGGCGGAGCCTGGCCAGCATGTGGGAGGCTCCAGTGGAAACCCCACCCAAGAGGCAGGTTTTGCCAGGGTTGCCTCCCCGGGCACAAACGTGGGCATCCTGCCAGACTGATGACATCTCAGTGCTCCTATGAGTGCTGTGTGCCAGGGTCTGGGTGTGTCCCTCACCTTGGGATGGCCACAGGGCTGCCAAGGCTGTGGTCGGCTCCACCCTTTTATATTGAGTGTAAGCTTTGTGTCATTCATGCAAGTCACTGCACTGGTGCTGGGGCCCCTCCTTCCCAGGGGTCCTCTGCCTATTGGAAACAGACCCAAGAATATCTCCTCTCTGTGGTCAGGTTGTGGCGCCAGCCAGGAGAGACCATCCGTGCTCACCAGGTCAGGAGGGATCCTGGCCTGTCACTGGCCTCAGAGGACAGGCTGGAGTTCCAGACTGGGTGGCAGGAGAGCAGGCAGGAGGGAAGAAGGGACAGGAGGCTGGAGGGATGGAGTTTGCAGAATCAGAAAAGCCCTGGGGGAGATAATTATGAGCGGTGTCATCCTGTGTCCCCTCCTGCCTGGCTCCTGCAAGTGGAGCTCCTGGAAGACAAGCTCATGCTCACGTTGGGCTCTGGGGCTTGATGTGTTTTGGATGAGGATATTGTCACTGGTCCACTTTTATTCATTATGCTGTATTTTTAAGTAACTTTAGATATATCACAAAGCTGCAATAATAATGCAAAAAGTTTTATCCGTTCCTCACTCAACTTCTTATTCTATATCATCTCCCAGAGCACAACTCTCAAAATCAGGAAATTAACATGAACACTACGCTCCAACTATTCTACTTGAATTTTGCTCATTTCCCCCCAGTGAATGTCCTTTTTCTGGTTCAAGATCCAGGCCAAGACCCCACATTGTGTTTAGTTGTTTTGTCTCTTTTGTGTCCTTTAATCTGGGACAATTCCCCAGGCTTTTGAAAGAGGACCAGACAGCAGTGTCCATGTATGTGGCCCTGCCTGATGTTTCCTCACTGTAACTTTATTTATAAACTTTGTTCATTGTTGGAAACTTGAATATAATACATATATCTGCACGCGTCCATACACGGATACCTGCCTGCTGAATGGGCTTATTCTGCACACACTCTTCTCACTTTAAGCAAAAATTTGTAGCACAGAATCTGGAATCACTCAGTCCAGCGTGAGGAAGGCGAGTGGGGAAGCAGGAGAGAAAGTGAAGGTAGGTGGCAGTTCTGACCCCACCGAGCAGAAGACACGCTGGGCTGGGAAAGGGAGTGCAGGGTCAGCCCCATACAGGCCTCTTGCTCCGGCCCTGGTGGCCTGGGCGTGTCGCTGGGACAGTGTGAGAGCCCAGGGTCCCTGGGTCTGGCTGATTCTTAGTCTTGGGGCCACAGGCACCACAGACAGGCATATGTTTTTCTAAGGACAGATTGCAACACTGGGAGCTTAGGTCAGCTAAGGGGAACAGAGAAAATGAAATCCATTAACTGAGAATGGGTGTCATGGGGGTGGACTTCACACTGTGGTGGCTGCAGCCACTGTTTCTAAAGCCCTGGAGAGAAGGCCTGTGCTGAGGACCTTCCCGTGTGAACACGGGGCCCAGGACAGAGAGAGCAGGCATGGGGGTGCACAGCTGTAATCCCAGCTACTTGGAAGGCAGAAGCAGGAGGATTGCAAGTTCAAGAATAGCGTGAGCAACTTCAGGGGACCCTGTCTTGCAATAAAATAATTCGAAGCACTCCCTGGGGTCAGTCCCCCATACTGCAAAAACAAAACGATCAGAGAGCACCGCAAGACAAGGAAGGGCTTGAGCAAGGCTGGCGTCTTCCTTCCAGCTTTCCTAAGGCCGCGCCACCCTGGCTGGTGAGAGCCTCCTACTCGCTTGTGTTTCTTGGGGATGGCAGGCTACACTGGCTCCCGCTCCGAGGGGCGCTGTCCTCTCCTGCAGCCTGCAGCCGCATACGTATACGACTTTTTGAGACTGGCTTCTTCCACTCAACACAATGCCCTTGACGTTATCTGCAGTCACCCATGTCAGTAGCTCGGCCCTTCTTACTGCTCAGTATAGTCTGTTTAACCCGTCGCCTGCGGAGAAAAGGTGCTGATATTTCCAGTTCCTGGCCATTCCACACAAAGCTGCCGTGAACAGCCACGTATGGGCTTTTGTGTGGATGGAATTTTCAGTTTTCTGGAGGAAATACCTGGGCGTGATTGCCAGGTGGAATAATAAGCGTCTGCTGGGTTTTTATTAAGAAATTGCCATGCTATTTTCCAGGGTGACGGGAAAATAATTTTTGAATTTTATATTTCCACCAGCAAGACATGAGACTTAATACTGCCATTCATGTTCTAGTCCATATTCTGTTGAATGTGGACTTCTTGTGATTTGAAAACATAGTCTCCAAGTGTGAGGAACTTTTGAGTCAATGAATTTTAAGAGAGAACAGACCTCCGTTTATTCCCTCTCCTGTGTGTACCGAGGTGGAGCCAGCTCTAGCCAGGCTGAGCCTGGGCACTGTGGCCGCCTGCCCTGCCTCACTCCTCAGAGCCAGCATCTGCGGGTAGCTCGGGGCCCATCATAGGATGGCCTGTGTGGTGCTGGTTGACTCCTAACCTTTCTTTTTTTTCTTTTTCTTTTTGATAGTGGGGATTGAAACCAGGACCTCTGCACTAAACTGTACCCTTAGGCCTTTTTTATTTTATATTCTGAGACAGGAGCTCACAGAGTTGCTAAGTCACCCAGGCTGGGCTTGAACATGCCATTCTCTTGCCTCAGCCTCCCAGAATGCACCCAACACCCAGCTAACTCCTGGGTTTTTTCTACAAGCTAAGAGGTGGAAGCTGAGAGTTCCCACAGGTGATTGTCACAGAGGGAATGCTTTGTGAGTAAGAGTCCAAGAAAGCCATAACTTTTAACCTTAGCAGTTAATTAGATTTTTGCCTAATTAAAAAGAAGCAGCTAAGAAAACTTCTAGAGACTCAGCTAGTTTAAAAGGAGCAGTGTTTGGAACACTGTTTGATGTTAGATGTTTTCCTTCCAGCTTCTTGCCTCGCCCACACACGGGTCAGAAAGATACTCAGATGCCCTCAGAAGTTCACTGCGGGCTCCTCCGACCTGGGAAGTCCATCCTCGTGTCTCTCCCAAATCCCGTTTCACCTTAATGTCAGCCTGCTTCTTTACTGTTCCTATTTAAGCTCCTGTTTTGGAACTTGGGACTAGAGGGAGGAGCCAGGGCCCGTGTCAGGCAGGAGTGTCCCTTCCGTTTTAGTCACTTTCTCATTGCCGGACCACAATACCCAACACCCACAGCTTAAAAGAGGAGAGGTTGACTTTGGCTCACAGTTTGTAGAGGTTTCAGTCCACAGTCAGCTGGCTCCGAGGCAGGGCGGCAGGGCGGGGGGGCGTGGCAGCCGGAAGCAGAGAGAGATCAAGGGAGGGAGGGAGACAGACTCTTCCAGGCCACGCCCAGTGACCCACCTCCTCCAGCCAGGCTTCGCCTCCCAGCATCGCATTTGGCTATAAACTCATCCGCTAGTGGACAGATCCACTGACGACTGTCACGCCACCAGCAAGGCATGATGCAGTCACCTCCTGAACGCTCCACCCATAAGTTCCTAAGAGTTGGCGGGACATCTAGATATAAACTGTAACACTTTCCCTACAGCCGGTCCTTAGAAGCCGACTTTTCTGAAAAGGAAATGACCTTTCCTGTGCTGTCCTCTGCTCCCTGTCCTCCTGCTTCTGGAGCAAGGGCACAGTCGCCTCTGTTGGCTGCCATCTCTCCCACTGCCTCTCCCTTGGCTGCTTCTGGGCCTCCCTGCTGCCCTTCTCACCACTGCTCAGCCTCTCCCCAGCCACGGGACAGCCCTGCCCTCCGTCCTCTGCCGGAAGCACAAACCAGCCACCTCCGTGCCAGGGCACCCATGAGTGCCACGGGAACAGTGCCCAGGATGTCCACCACAAGAGATGTGACAAGGAAGGGTGAGCAGGGGAAGGAAGGAATATACAGATGGAGGGAGCAGCTGGGACAGGGGCCAAGCGAGGCCCCTGGAGAGAAGACTGGGCGGCTCCTCGGTCCCCAGCACCAGGCCCAGCTGCACCCTGGGAGGCCCCCAGTGCATTCGGGGTTAGTAAGATGGAGTCATTAGGATGGAGTCTAAAGCCGGGCTCTGCTTAATTGCTGTGCAACCCTGAGCAGGTTACCTAACCACTCTGGGCCTTGGGTTCAACAATGTAAGGAGTGACAATAAAGAGAAACAATGATCTCCTAAGCCAGCACAGGGTTCTAATAAGGATTTTGACAGGAAGTGGCAGCACAGTGTGCGTGATCCACACCATTTGGTTGCTGTCAGTCATCTGGGCCTCTTATTAAAAAACTGGGGTCTCTTGTAAGCTTGTTCCAGTCCTAAGTCAGCGAGCATTTGCTGAGATGCCGCACGGACTCTGCTCTTCAGGAGATACAAGAGCCAGACGGTCAGGCAGGAAAAGGAAGCCGCAAACCTGTCCTAAAGGAGCTATGCAGCCGCCATAGTCAGAGCACCCCAGACAGGGGACAGGCTCAAGAGACAGGTGTACAGCCAGCGCCACCCAAAGCCTCCCAGGCCAGAGTGGTCATGGGGACGGCCTGCGCCAGGAGGAGGGGCTAGACCTTGATTGAGGGGGAGATGTTTGCCAGTTCAGGCTAGGGATGCCTCGCACCTGAAGTTAACAAATATATAAATTTGGGGTACAAGAAAGAGAGAGACTGTGCCCCAGCTACGCCCATGGATTCATCCAGCCAGTATTTGCTGAGCACCTGCTCTCTGCATGGTGCTGGAGATGTAGAGAAGAACAAGAGAGAGGCGGCCCCTGCCTTGGGGAACGTGACGTCTAATGCAGGTGACAACGGCCGAGGAGATGGGCAGGGGCACTCCGGCTGTCAGGTGCAGGAAGAAGCAAACCACACAGAAAGATCTGACCCAGCAAATTGTTCAGCCTCGCTGGAAGCCGAAAGGCAGAACAGAGGTGTGATAGTGACCCGCAGGTTAATAATCACATGAAGTGGCCACTGTCGACCCCCAGAGTTGGGAACAAAAGGAATGAGGTGGTGGACCCTACAGCTTCTAAAGGAAGAGGCTGGCCATGCCTCAATCACTGAGGATGGCTGGGCCGCCCCAGAGAAGGGGCGCAGGGACCTGGGGTTGGGGTCCAGGTTGGGGCTGGGGCTGACTGCTGCTGCTGGAGAAAGCTGCCAGACCAGGAAGGCCGAGGAAGCCCACATCTCTCCTAGCTCGACTCCCACTGCCAGGACTGCGCAAGGATCCGGCTGCAGAGAGAGCCAAGTGACAGGGAAGATGGTGGGAGCCAGCTGTGACAAAGTACCTGAGACAAATGGCTTAAAAGGAGGAAGAGTTTATTTTGGCTCACACCTTCAGAGATTTCGGCCCATGCTGACTTGGCCGTGGCACTTTGGTGAGGCAGCGTGTGATGGCTGGTGTGTGTGTTGAACACACACACACACACACACACATCATGGAAGGTAGGAAAGTAAAAAGAGGAAGGGACTGGAGTCCAAATATCCCCTTCAGAGCCGGACGTGGTGGCCCACACCTGTAATCTCAGTACTCAGGAGGCTGAGGCAGGAGGATCACTGAGTGTGAGAGCAGTCTTGGCTCCATAGGGAGTTCAGCACCTGCCTGAACTGTGTAGTGAGGCCCTATCTCAAAAAACAAACCAAAAAAAATCTGCGCGTAGGCCTGTGATCTGCTTCATCTCTCTGGGCCCCACCTCCTAAATTTGCTACCACCTCCTAGTAGCACCATCAGCTGAGGACCAGGCCTTCAATACATGAGCTTTTGGGGAACATTTGAGATCCAAACTGTGACAAGGGGCTTTGGCGTAGAGAGACACTGGAAACCACCTGGCCCAGTCCTGCATGGCACTACCCGCCCTTCTGCCGGGGCTGATCTTCCAGGCCTGTTCTTGCCACCCACAAGCCACCTTCCCCAAACTGGGGGCCACTCAGCCCAGCCACGACAGACAAGCAGCACCCCAAGGAAGGCCAGCCTGTCGGGACAGTTTCACCTAAATGACACACTTGGAGGAAGTGACCGGAAACGGGCAGGGCTTTCATTCTCTGCCCCACTGGACCCAAGGCCCCAAGTAGTGTTCGCGATAAGCAGCGTACCCTTGCTTCTCCGCGCCATTTCCAGGAGACCTTTCCCCGGGGCGGGGCCGATCCATGGGCGTCAGACTTGATTTCTGGAGCCCCGCCTATTGGTGTGTGGCAGGAAGCAGGCGGGCCAGGGAAGGGTCCGAGGTCCTTGGCCTTTGCCCTCCAGCTCCCGGCCCCAGCCCTCAGCAGCGCCTCCCCTCACCTGTCACTCCCCATCAGCTCTTCCTGCCTCGGCCATTAGGACACCTGCTAGGGGCCTACATGGCCCTGCCCGGTGCGAGCGAGCCCAGCTCCTAACCCACAATCCACAGCTCATCCCCCGCAGCCCCACTTCCCTCCTCCCGGCCGCAGCTGTACCTGGAAGACATAGCAGGCCCCAGACCGACGCCCACAGGGCTCCCGGCCAAACGGGCCAGCTGCCGTGGGGCCTGGCCCCCAGGTCTTCTGGCATGTTCAGGGAAGCCCGTTAGGACCTCGCCTCGCGAGGCTCTCCGAGCTTTACTGTTCTGTCTCCGCGCTCTTCGTGGCCACCAAGTGGCGCTGGGGACTCGAATCTCCCTGAACGTTGTCCTCTGACCACACACTTGGGGCCAGGGTGCCAGGGTTCGCCGGGTGACAGTCCTCACTGGACCAAAGCAGCAGGTTGGGAAGGTATCAGGCGTGTCCCCTGCATGGCAGTCAGGCCCAGGAGTGAGCGGGAGGCCCAGCAGCCTGCCTTCACCTCCTTGGTCAAGTTGGTCACTGAGTCTGTCGTGGTCTGTGCCAGACTCTGCTGGCGTCTGGGGACACAGAGGCCTCAGGGTGCAGCGCTGCAGCCAGAACCTCGGGGTTCGGGCCGGAGGCAGTGAAGAGAGGCCGAGTGGGGCGTGACCACAAGGAGGCCACCGAGAGGGTACCAGGGCATGGTAGTAAAATGGCTCCGGAGGAGGTGATACTGATCTGGTGACATTAGGGATGAGTGGAGGAACTGACTACTTCAGCCGGGGCAGGAACATAGTCACTGTCACAAATATTTACAGGTTCCCGGGGGAAGGAGGAGAGCGTGGGGACCTCCCCTGAGCCCAAGTCCAAGCTCATCTAGGGACTTCCTGGGCACCTGTGAAGGGACATGAAGTCAGTCAATGTGGTGGGTTCAGGAGGAAGCATGAGAAAGAAGGGGCCGGGGGTGGGGTGGGAGGCAGGGAAGTAGGGAGGCGATTCCTGAGGTCACCAGCGGGAGGGGACACGTTTACCCTGCTACTTCATAGATTTTCTGTTTTTCCTAACCTTTCTAAAGTCCATAAAGGGAAAAAAAAATTTTGAAGATTGCGCTTAGCAGCTTCAAATTTTTTTCTCGAAGAGTCAAGATGGAAAAGCCTTGGACTTTAGACGGAGACATGCATTTTTATAATTCTATTCCATGTTGCGCTATAAATCTGTGCTGTTTGGTTCATAAAACTCGGGTCAGTAGGTGACCCGCTGAATGAGAGGGTGCGGCCCTGGAAGCCACTGGAGGGGGGAGGAAGGAAGGAGGAAGCTCGGGGCCAGGGTGGGTCCCACTCAGGGGCCACGCCAGCGCCCCAAGTCCCAGGCAGGCTGCCAGCTGGTCCCCAGAGCGCTTATAGGGCCCTTATAGGACTTGTTCCTCGAGGAGCAATTGCTGACAGAGCTGCGGCCAGCACCATTGTTCCCAGAGTGGACAGGATGACACGAGGCCCTCACGGGAGCCCTCTGTGGAGACTTCCTGCTAACCTTAAAGCCACAAAGTGAAAACTGTCCCTCCATGAGTCAGGACATAGTGACTCGGGGTCTGAAAGTGTCCTAGATTGAACTACGGAGGATGGAGCTTCCCCATCATGCTAGCTGTCTTGGGGTCCTCGTGGGGTCCTGGGACTCAGGCCCTCATTTGCAGGCAAGGGGTTCTCTGAGCTGCCCGCAGATCCTGCAGGGAGGGGACGCCTGCCTGGGGACACCCGGCTCCCCTGGCCGGGTTCCTGACCCTGTCACCTGGGACAGGGCCCTGCTGTGAGTTCCGCTTGCTGCAGACAGGACGCTGCAGGGCGTCCCTCGTTCACATGACGCCCCACCTCCTGTCCCAGCAGTGTTCCCTTTACCTTCCTCTGGGTGGCTCATGCTTCCCCAACAAGACACTCAGGCCCCAGCACGACCCACAGATCCCAGTCCGGGATTCTGCCACAGCAGCCACACTGCTGGCCTACGCTGGAACGAGTCCTCACCCACAGGGTCATTGCTGGGAAGGAGCAGAGCTGTCCAGGCCTGGCAGGGCAGAGAGGGGACAGCAGAGGCCCTTGGCTGGAGCAGGGCCTCCACAACCTGACTGCCATCCACAGGAAGAAAGGTATTTTCATCACAGCCTGGAGAGTGCGTGTTTGTGTGTGTGTTCGTGTGTGCATAACAAAAGACTCAGGAGGCAGTATTTCCCTTTCCCTGGACTCCTATGATTTCTATCCCAGTCTATGTAATTTCTTAGTGCTGATGGATGACCCACTAAATAAATGATCCCCCCACGGGTCTTGTCCATGGCTTGGCAGCCCCAATGCTGGGGGTACTGGCAGAGGGTCGGGGACCCTGCCATACTCCCAGGCCGGGCTGGGGGCTGTGGTCCAGGTTTGGCCCGGGAGTCACAGCAACCGGCGAGTGATCGAAGAGGGAGTGAGGGGTATGGTGACAAGGGTAGCCTCATGTCTCAGCTCGTCTTCAGCTGTGACAAAGTGCATTGCTGGCTAACAGAAGGGAAATGGACTAACTCACACCCTGGAAGCTGGGGTCTTGGTGGGTGATTCTTCATCAGTGCAGTGTGCCATTGGGAACCCGGCTCTCCATCTGTGTCTTCCTCTGTTCCCATGGCCCTAGGCTCCACCTTCGCCACAGCAATGGCCAGAGCATGGAAGGGCACCGCCATGCCCTGTGTCACCTCAGGCACAAGGCATCTGTTCCCAGGATCACCCCCAGCAGGCTTGCCTTCAATCTGGTCAGTCAGAGCTAGGTCACATAGTGTCCACAGCCAGGCAGGATGTGCTGAGCCTAAGGGATGTCGGGATGTCACTCCGCCCCCTCCCTGCCCACACGTGCCAGCAAGAGGTCCTGCAAAAGAAGGTGATTATCTGTGCAACAAGTTGTCTGCAGCAGCCTCGTCTGCAGCAGGAAAAGCTGGACAAGCAACACAGCTGCACTGAGCCCCACTGAGGAGACGAGGCTTTATCCCTGGACAGAATGCGATTCGGGCGTTGGAAGTGCAGTGGATCCTCGTGGCTCCTGCATTCTACACTTGTAGGATTCACATACCTGCTAAAATGCATCTGTAACCCCAAAATGAAGACTGTGGGGGCTTTCACAGTCATGGGGGGATGAGCACAGAGGTGCCCGACGCGCACGGTCCCGGCCGAGGTGAAACGGGCAACACTCTGTCGTGTTGTCTCAGCTCCCAGGCTGTAACCAAGCGGCCTCATCGCCTCCTGTTTAGTGCCGCGCTGTTCACATTTTTGTGATTTTGGTGAGCATAAGTGCTCTCCACTGTCCCTAAATTCAAGAAAGCTGAATGCCGTCTGGTGTCCCTAATCGCAAGAAGGCTGAGATGTGCCTTGAAGACAACACCTGTGTCAGACCAGCTTGGCTCAGGCAGGAGCGCTGTTGGCCATGCGTTCGGTTGAGAAATCAGCAGCGCACATTGGACAAGATGCTTTTAAACGGAATAATGCATACAGCAAGATTCTGTAGAGATTACTTGGCAAAAAGAAAGTTGTGCCCAGAGGCTCAAAGCATGCCCAGAGCCTCGCCCTGTGTCTCGCCTGGGAGCAGTGTTCCAGTACAGAACAACTGCAGATGACAAGAACCAGCTGTCTTGCTAAGCCACATAGGAAAATATAAAGCAGAACACAAATTGTAGGTGCTCCATGTTTTACAACTTTATAAAACTGTGTATGCATACGAACTATGCCCGGGAAGGATCTTGGCGTAGTGAAAAATTTCTTCAGTGTTAACATACTTTTACAATTAACTTAAAATCATCGGGTTAAAAAATAATTCTTGCCATGTGATTTCACTGTGAGCCATCAGCATCTCCCTGGAGTTCAGGTGCTTTGACTGGACCATCAAACTCCTGAGGGATTCCTACGTGGGCCGCTGAGGCAGGAAAGCAGGCACATCTGATGATGGGCCGGACATGGGAATGAACTGTTGATTGTGGCTGAGGCTCAGGCCCAGGCTGGGTCTTGTCTTATTTTTCCCTTTTAAGTGTGTACATTGCAGAGGTACACACTTGCAGTATTTGCACACTGTGTTCACAGCAGCGTTATTCACAATAGCCAAAAGGCGGAAGTGCCTCAGGTGTCCCAGACAGATGAGTGAGTCACCAGAATGTAACGCGGATGTCTCCTGACTTATGGTGGAGCTACGTCCTGACGAGCCCATTGTAGCTGAAACTCCTGTAGATCGAAACTGCCAGAGTGCACCTCACCTGCCTACAGCCCTCCAAGCTTAGCAGCACAGCTTCTCCCAGGATGCACCTCACCTGCCTAGGCCCTCCGAGCTTAGCAGCACAGCTTCTCCCAGGATGCACCTCACCTGCCTAGGCCCTCCGAGCTTAGCAGCACAGCTTCTCCCAGGATGCACCTCACCTGCCTACGGCCCTCCGAGCTTAGCAGCACAGCTTCTCCCAGGATGCACCTCACCTGCCTAGGCCCTCCAAGCTTAGCAGCACAGCTTCTCCCAGGATGCACCTCACCTGCCTATAGTCCTCCGACCTCAGCAGCACAGCTTCTTCCAGGGTCACAGGGCTGCGGCTCTGGAGGACGAATATCAGACCACATCACACTAGCCTGGGAAAAGGTCAAAATGAAAAACTGTATCTATAGTTTCTATTGAATGCTTTTGCACTATTGTAAAACTGAAAAGACTCATGAGCTGCACCATTGTAAATTAGAGATACGTATATATATTTCATATGTATATATGCAATAGAATATTATTCTACCGCTTAAAAGGAAATTCTGGTGCATGCTGCAGCATGGGGAAACCTTAGGGACATTCTGCTGGGTGAAATCAGCCAGTCACAAGACAAATACTGCATGACTCCATTTAGGTGCAGTCCCCATCATAGTCAAATTCATAGAGACAGAAAGTGGAGTGTTTACAGGGAGCGGAGCTCCTGCTTTATGGATGGAAGAGTGCTGGCGCTGGCCAGTGGCGACAGCTGCTGCACAGTGTGAATGTGCTTAATGCCACCAGATGTGCGCTGGTGATTAGGACGGGAATTTTGTGACATGTCTTTACGCCCCCTTAGCAGAAGAGGGGAGGTATACAAAGGCCGAGAGACCCTGGACTTTATCATCCTGCTCTGTAGATGCCTGATACAAGGGACAACAGTTTTCTTCATCAGGAAACATCACAATGTCCCTGGGCGCCCGCAGCACTGGAGTTCCCACTGTGGCGATGCCCATGATCCTTTCGTGGAACGTATTCCTGCCTGACCCTCAGGGGCTCCAGGGGCCTTGGCTCATTTGTACTGCTGACTTCATGGACCTCTGCCATCTTGACTTGGCCTCTTCCTCCCAGCCTGAAGTTTCTGTGACTTTTCAGTCACCCAAGTACCAGAGGAGGGAAGGCAATTCAAAACTGTCATGAAAATCAAACAATAACACAGGGAATGTGGTGCTGGCAGAGCGCAAGACCTGCCATATGGCAACACCACCCAGCTATGCAGAAAAACCTGGCCCCGCCGTCCCCTCCCTTGTGCTCCTCCTGGGTCTCCGCTTCCTGTCTGCCTCACCCTGAACCTGCACCTCCTCTTCCCACCTGCTCCACCCCTCCTGGGTCATCCCTCAGCTGGTGTCCCACTCAGAACTTCTCTGTGTGTGCCTTCGCTCCGCCCCAGCAGCCCAGCCCCTGCACCAGCCCTCACTTGCCCTGGTGGGCAGCCCTCCTCCCCGAAGTTGATTCTCTGCTTAGCTCTTCACAGTCAAAATTCTTGGCAAGCCTGTGCTGCCAGCCCGGTTTCTTCTTTCTTTTCACAATGCTGTTTGCTTTGGATCAGCTTGAACATGAACATGGTCCCACGCTGAAATATTTGTCCCCGAGCCAAGCAGCTCCCCCAAAGCCCAGGCACTGACTGGGTTATTGGGTCTCATCCCATAAATAGTCTGTGCATCCACAAACAAATGCACACAGGCACAAACGCACACATATGCTCCTCTCTGTTTTCTACATAAACCATAGCACACGGGACATGCTGGTCTCTGGACTTGTTCCTGTGGGGATATAAAGGGTTTTCTCATTCTTTCCAAAGCCTGCAGTGTGCCCCTGTGCAGGCATAATTGATTTAACCAGCCCTGCGTGGGTGAACAAATGCGTAGGTCGTTTCCTATCTGTAATCAACAGGATACAATAAGCAACGTTGCCTATTCTTCACCTTGTTTGTGAGCAGCATTTGTAGGACAAATTCCAAAAAGTGACATTACTGGGCTGAACAGTATGTGCTAATTTAATGTTTTGATCAGGACTGCTGAAACAATGGAGTAGTCGATGACAGTTATTTAACCTGGATTTGCAGTGGACTTAACGAGGGGCCATAGATGGGCATTGAGGGTCTGGTAAATCCCCAGATTTGCAGGTGAAAATTATGCGTGTGTATAGGTTTATTTTTCTTGGAGAGTAAATCTTTCATCAACTCATCAGAAGGCTCTGTTCCCCCTACTCCCCTTCACAGCTGATTCATCTCCCATCCCCTCCTTCTAGAAGTGGACTTCCCATCCTTAAAGAAGTCGGGCCTTGGACATTCCCTCCTCTGAGTCTTTCTCATGGATCATCCCTCCTGTTCTCTTTCCATTTCAAATGTTTAGAGCGGACAACATTCCTTAACCAAGTGCCAGAGAGAGACCAGTCAAATCCTCAGAAGAGCCTGACGAGAGAGGAGCCAATGAGACTCCCTCCTCCATGTGATGGACAGAGAGGCACAGATAAGTCTCCCAGGAGGCAGAGCTGGGACTCAAGCCTGGAAGGAAAGATGCCACGGGTTGGCTGGGTGGGGTGGGGAAAAGCAGAAGCAGAGAAACAGAGTCAGGGCTTTCACTGCAGACTGCGCCATCTGGGCAGCTGTCCAGAATCAGATCAGTCAGAATCTCTGGGGCACAACCCAGGCCTTGGGGTTCCCCCAAAGTCTCCAGAGGGTCTCAGGAATTCCCAGGACCCAGCCTGCTGCCCTGAGGGCAAGTCTCAGGCATCCATGTGTTTTTATTTTGTTTTGTTGTACCAGGGCTTGAACCTCCACATATTTTAGAAGCTCCTTGCTTCCACTCAGTGTTTTTGTTTGATTCTTTTCCTTTATTAATCAGTTTTCAAAACACTCCAAAAGTGATGAAAGAAGTTTTTTGTTTTTTTTAATGTACCATTTCAAACTCCTGAATTTCAGCTTAGCTGATATGTTCCAATCCATTGTAGCTGTTATTCCTATTTAAAGCTCAGTTTGTCCCCTCTCTGGCCAACAGGAGCTTGCTATGTCCTTTTGATCTGACCATGAGCCTTTGGGAGATTTCTTACTCTCCTACATAATAACGTGCCGAGGTCCAGCCTCAGTGCCCCAGTCTTGGAATCAACCAGTTCTCCCCAGATGCCAGGCTGGGTGCTGTTTCTCCAATTCTTATATTCTAGTTCTTTAACCAGATCTCTAAACATAAGGGAACTACTCTCCATGAAAAAGTGGTCCTACTTTAAAAGGTTCCTTCACGTTTCAGTTTAGCTTTTTGGAGAATATAGACATGCATGTTGTGTCTTCGTTCATAAGAAAAAAGACCTTGCCAAGGTTGTACTTAAAATACCCTCGATCTACATGTCTAATTGTAATAAAATATTCTTCCACTTTGAGGGTCAGCCCAAACCATCTAAAAATACCTTCTGCTCTTGGGAAGTACAAAATGAGGATTAAAATGGGAGCAAGCTTAGCCTGCCAGGAAAATAGCTAAAGCCAAATATGAGGGTTTTTTAAGTGTAAATAAATACTCAAAGTTCTCAATCTATGAAGTACCAACCTAGATTACTTGAGGTCAAAACAAGATAACGCATTCCTCTGGATTTTAATTCACCTGGAACCAGTCTCTGGCCCTGGTCCCTCCTACTGTTTAGAAAGTAGACAGGTGTAGAAATAAAAAAGTAAATAACATCCCTCTGCATAACTTTGATTATGCAGAAGTAGAGCCATTTCAAAAGATTCCCATGCGATTTGAACCAACTGCAAAATTGGCTGTGTAAGAGCACAGGGTGGAAACGGGATCCCAGCACCCTCAGGCCCCCTCATCGCCGATTGTGCTGAAGGTTAAATTCAGAAAAATAAATAATGTACATGTGACGGCATCTGCACAAGACATCCTGCGATGGCGGGACGGGGACAGGGACTCCTCTGCAGGTACTACAGGGACAGAGGGACTGAGGCACTCTGGCTGACCCCAAGCCTGGCACAGGGGACCTGGCAGTACACAGTGGAAGGGATCAAGTGGCAGCTCTCTGGTCTTTCTGAGGGAATTAGAATTGTAACTGGACTAAGTGAGGCAGTCTGAATGACTGCATTTTATAAACTGTAAAGTACCCAGTGAATATGAGATGGTGTTGATGTTATTATGGATTCATTCAAAAGAATACACTTCAGCACTCCTCACCCCTATGCCTCCTTTTTCCAGGCCCTGTGCTGGGCACCAGGAATACGATAATGAATGGCACAGACCTCAGAGGTTGCATATGAGTATAAAGTTTTACAAATCCCAGTGTAGTCACTAGTTGGACAAGTCCTAAGTGGCATTCTCACCAATAGCTGGCATTGTTCGGGTGTCGGTCACAGGCATTCCCATATCTCGGTGAGGAGGACACGTGGTGGGGTCCTCAAAGCTGAGCCCTGGCACCTCTCTGCAGTGTCAGCATCAGCAGCCCCTGTCACTGGGATCAACATGCCAAAGCCCAGTTCAGCAGACGTTGGCGGGCAGGACTCCTGTGCCTCAGCAGCCCCTCTTCAGGTCAGTCTGGCCTCACTCACTCCCAGGCAGTCCCAGGCCCGGGCGAGGATCTCCACATTCATCTGGAGGTTGATTGTTAAGGCCTGAGGGAATTTGCTCCCAGAACTGATGCTTTAAGTAGCATCCGGGTTTCTAGATGTGTTTCCTGGTCCTATTAGAGCTGTGTTCGTACTTCTAGCCTAGGAGTCTCTACTTTGTGGCCAATTTTTTACTCTGTTCTGGCTTCTCCTCTTCCTCTTTTGTCCTTCAGAGCCCATGAATTCTCAAAAAAATTCGTAAGTGCTTTCCTTTCTCAAGACAACAGCAGTAGAAGTCTCATAAGGGACAGGGCGACAGCACTGTCTATATATATTGCTTAGTTGTAAACTAAAAACTCTGAGTCTAGAAAGCCAGGGATATGTTATGAAAAGCAGAACCTGAATCATACTTTATGGTAGCTTTTGACAAGGTAAGTTCTTGATTTTAATGTAGTCAAATATATCAAGATTTTCCCTTACAGATCATTTTCCCGTACAGATCATACAGAGCTACAAGAAAGTTTTGTATCTTGCAGCTGAGCTAGACAGAAGTAAGTGGGGTTGTTTGGTCCAGAAGTTCTCTAATAGTGTTATTCAGAACTGAGCTACCTCCGCAGATATGCACATCCAGCCAGAATTCACTCAACAGAAAAGGAAACAAATGAAGAGGTATGAAAATTAATAGAAGCTGCAAACTACACAATCAAACTACCATGACCAAGATGATGGAATTATCAGATATTAAATATAAAAGAAATACCAAGCAGGCGTAGTAGAAAGGTAAGCATATCTCAACATGGTGTATCACTAGTGCATAAACTGTAGAACAACAAAGACAGGAGACCTTAAAAGTGACCAGGTACCAACGATAGATTCTTACAAAGCAGCAACAGTTCACCTGATAGCTGACCTCTCAGTAGCAACACTGGAAGCCAAAAGGCAGTGGAATTATATGGAAAGATGTAGACCACAGTAAGAATGTATCCTGGAAGTGCTGAGAGGATATAATTATCAGGGCAAAATTAAGAACATTTTGACTGCTACCAACCTACTTTCACTAAAGAGATCACCAAGAGGTACTTCAGGGAGAAAAAAATGATCCCAGAAGAAAAAAATCCAAGATTCAAGAATATCTTTGTGACCCAAGGGAGGGAAGAATTTCTTAAACTTGATAAAAAGCATGATCTGTAGGGGAAAATATCAAAATATTCAACTACATTAAAATCAAGGACTTAGTTTGTCAAAAGCTAGTATAAAATATATGAGGTACATACTAGCAGAATATGCCTGCAACATATATAATAATGATATTCACACTCTTGGAAAGAATTCCTATGAATCAGTAAGAAAAAAAACCTTTAAAAATATATCACCAAAAGAAATAATTAAAAATTTACAGAGGAAGATATATACATGGCCACCAAATATACACAAATATGCCTTATCTCATTAGTAATTACTAAAGTTAAAATTAAATGTGATATATTAAAACCCCAAAAACCCTACCAAGCTATGACAGAAATCCTCAACTAATAAGAAAGTTTAGCATATTGCAGAATACAGTGTCAACACGTTAAAAATTAGATTGCTATCTACTAGCAATGAACAAATGGGAAATGAATTTTTTAAAACAACACTATATGCCAAATGAAATATTTAGGCATTGATAAACAAAATATATACAGCCTCCATATTAGTTAACTTTCTAGAGTCAATGGTTTGCAAGAGAGCAGATTAAATTCAGGACATTTACAAATTACAACATTCACACACACAAGCCAAATGCAGGAAGAGCTCAGAGCACCTGTCTATGCACTGGAGACTGAAAGATCCAATCAAGGGCTGGGCGTCCACGGCAATGTCTTATGTACATCTGTATCCACTCTAAAAGGCTGAAGACATCTATACTGAAACCAGGATATGATGGTCACAGCAGAGATGAAGACCAGAGTTCCCCCAACGCAAACAGCAGCCATCCTCAATGACAGCAAGGCCTGGAGCCCCTTCTACAGCCAAGTTCCCTTTGGGAGAACCAGCCGCAGCAGAGCTTCTCCTGGGAAACAGCCAGCCCCTGTCTTCTCCTCCCGTTCTCCTTTATGCTGTGTTGGCAATAATCCTCAGGTGGATCTTCTATGCCCAGAACCACACCAACTCAGTTCATCTGGGCATTCCTGCTCAAGTTGACCACAATAAGTCCATCACAGCCACACGTGCTAAAAACTTACAAAACATTTATAAGAGATATCAAAGATTACCTTCATAATTGGAGAGACATACCATGTTCATGGATTGGAAGACTGAGTGGAGTGAAGATGTCAGATCTCCCCAAACTGATCTATAGATTTAACACAACAAAAATTCTAGTCGAGAGATACTATGTATATCTACCAGTGTCTTAAAAATTCATATGCAAAGGCAATAGAACTAGTAAAGGAGCTAAGCTGTCAAGAGGATGACCTGTCTCCTGAGCAATGTGCAGAAATGTGAGTCCCTGCACTTGCAATTCTTTGGATTACTGTAGCTTTGTAGAAAGTTTTAAAATCTGGTAATGTGATTCCTCCAGACCACAAGCTCAGGAGTCATGTTTGGGTTCCATCCATCCCATACTCCCCACCATCATGACAAATCTCTAGTGGTCTCACAGCAAAAAGGCTCTTCTTCTTCAAAATTCTTTTATTGCTTTAATAAAGATAAATCTCTGTGCCCTCTATGAAGTAAGAAACAGAACATTAATATTGTCTTCAGAAGTCTCTGTACCTCCATGCTCAGTCCTGTAACTCGCTCACTGATGAGTCCTTCTAAGCAGGGGCGGAGGAGGGTGTGTTCTGAAGGAATTTGGGTGAGTGGCAAATGAGTTCAGATCTTGTACAATTTGAAGAGACTCTGGGGCAGGTCCAGGTCTGGGGTGAGGCAAGGGAGGCACCTAGTGTGCAAAATTTAATGAGACATTCTCAGGGCGTTGTAAGTTTAGAGTCATCCTCCACAGAGGGACTTCCAAGGAGAGATACCCAGTGAGCAGGTGTGTGTGAGAAATGGGTGGAGGTGAGTTCCTGAAATCACCAGTCAATGTGGTGCATGAAAAACACAGATTTAGCAGGAATAAGTAGAGGGGGAACGGAGGAGGTGGCAATGTCTTCTTAAGGCGGCTCCAGGAGGGCCAGGAGCTCAGAAAGTTGGCAATTAACCAATAACAAACCACATGGTGCTCGTGTGGACTTTCTCCCTCCAGTCCTCTAACTGGGTGCCATCTGGTAATATTTGGTTCCTTCCCAGAGCTTACCAACACAGGCAAGCCCAGCCTAAAAGCCAAGGCAGAGCCCTTGCTCCACCAAGGGTATCACAAAGCACCGAACAGAGCTGAAAGGTGATTGAACAGGAACCATATTGCCCAACTGTAGCTGACCCTGAGGCATCCGCTGCTGTGACCTGGGGCCCCAAACCCAACGCCTACAGGTCCATGCAGGCCCTCAGTGGGTGAAGGGAGCAGGAGGGGAGAGGACCATTTGGCAGTTTGCGTGAGCAACAAAGAGCCCTGCATGGCGTGGGATTGGCGAGGAGGGAGATGCGGTCCACTGAGGAGACAGTTATAACTCAGCCACCCACCCTGGCCTGGGAAATAGGTGTACTGTGTTCAGAACCAAGAATTTCTCAAGAAGTACCCCGAATCGGAATTTTTTTATGTGTAAACACCTGTTTTAAACATTGGCAACTTATGCAGATTGTTTTTAAAAACTGTCCATACCAACACTGCCTGGGCTAAGATGATACAGCCAGCCAGACTTGGCTTGGTGACCCCCTTTTGCAACCTTCATGTGACCCCCTTGAATTTCCAAGCAGGGCCTGGCCTGAGCGTGACTTAGAGCAACCAGCCTTCCTTCCCGCTGCCCTCTTCGTTTCTCCTAACTTCATCTGAGCTTTTAGCCACAACAGAGGACAAAAGGACACCTTGCAAAGGGAAACGTGCCCCACCTCAGCAGCTTACTCTCTTATGCTTTTCTCTTACAGGTATTCGGGTTCTGGGTCTGGGTCCTGGTAGCCGCCACTCAGGTGGCAACACCATTGCTGCAGGGATGGGTGATGTACGTCTCCCTGACCTCGTTCCTCATCACGCTGATGTTCTTTTTGTCCTACTTCCTTGGATTTTACAAAAGATTTGAGTCCTGGAGAGTTCTGGTAAGAACCAGAGGGGTGGCTCCCGCTAGACCGATGTCCTAGGTATTGAAGGACAACAGGCCCACCTGGGTGGGGGTGGGGGGACCAGAAACCTGGCATCGAAGACCCTGCCAGGGCTTCACACCGGTGAGATGAAGTCTTTTGATTTTAGTATATTCTGGAGCCAGGCGTGGTGTCGTGTCATGCACCTGTAGTCTCAGCTACTCAGGAGGCTGAGGCAGGAGGATTGCTCGAACCCAGGAGCTCAGAGCCAGGCTGGGCAACATGGTGAGACTCCACCTCTTAAAAAACAAGACAGCATATTCGGATGTGTTGTTCCTAAATTGTATGTGTGGTAAAACAAATCACTGGAGCCACACTGAGGAAAATGCTGGTAGGAGAGAAAATCATTCTAGTTTAAGGGCTTGTCGCAATCACTGTGATAGGCTCACTCTTCATTGTTGTATTAGTTACCTTTCTAGAGCCAATAGTGTGCAAGAGAGCAGATTTAATACAGGACAGTTACAAGTTATAACATTCACCCATAAGCCAAATGCAGGAAGAGTGCTGAATATCTATCTATGCACTGGGGACCCAAAAGATCCAACAAGGGCTGAGAGCCCACAGCACTGTCCCGTGT
>PVJO010024396.1:13348-24466 GCA_004026905.1 Hystrix cristata | reverse complement strand
CTGCAAGTCAAAACCACAGTGCCATGCCACTTCATACCCGCTAAAAGGTAGAGTCAAAAAGGCAGAAAATACAACATCCTCGAACTTGGTAGCTGCCTCTATGGCCACCACAAAACAATAACCCAGATCTAACATGCCTGTCGAGTAACTCGTGAAGACTGCAGCAAAGCAGAGAAAATTGGAGATGCTACTTAAGGAGTTGTATATGAAGGTAAATACAAAACTACAGGTCAAGTGGCCACTGTGAAGAAAACTGAGCAGAGAGTGAGGAGGAAAGTGTTCCTACTACTGTAATTTGGAAATTTTCGCTATTAAAAGACTTCATCATCCAAATACAGTAAGACTTCCAGATGTCCCTCTATGTTATACCTCATCTTTGAATTTCTTTTCGTAGATCTCAAGAAATACTTGGTTTCTAAGAGCAATATAAAAGATAGAGGACAGGAAACAGGGAAGTAGACGTTTTGAAGATGGCAAGAGCACCCACAGATGGGGAGAGGGAACTAGGAGAGGAGAAAGGGAAGTAGAAAGGGTTCAGATGTGATATGTACATGTATTCATTCTGTATCATCAACATGTACTAACAAAAAAAGATAACTAAAAAAAAGAAACACATTGATTTTCTCCCTCCTGGGCAGTTCATGGATTCTTTACTTAAGAGTTTTTTGTAGTCAGGCATGGTGGTGTACACCTGTAATCCCAGCAATCGGGGAGGCTGAGGAAGGAGAATTGCAGCTTTGAGCCTAAACTGGCAACTGAGACCCTGTTTCAAAATAAAACATGGAAGAATAGTTGGGGATGTAAAGGCCCTGAGTTCAGTCACCAGTCCTAAAGGGAAGAGAGTTTTTATACAAAATCCTTTAGGGGATTTTATTTTGTCACTCTAGAAGTGTTCTTCACAGAAATGTAAAACCTCGAAATCTACCGACTGATAAGAAAGGAGCAATTAAACTCATTCTGGCCTGCCAGAGCTTTTGGGATACCTATGACAGTATGTGCGGCAGAGTAGTGACTCTGTCACAGAGCCGCAGAGGCGCCACTGGGCCGACCCATTAACCTACCAGAGCTGACAGGTCTCTCAGTTGCCAGTTCTGCCGCTCGCAGAACTGGCAACTGAGAGACCACTTTTCCAAGAGGATTCAGAAGCTGACAAACTTGAGGGTTTTCCAGCTTTGGGCACTCCCAACAATGAAGCGTGGCAAGAATTAGGATCTCCACAGGACCACAAGGACACATTTTTCTAAGAGGTGATCAGGAAACCTGGTAGCCCACATCAAAAACTGGGATGAAATGGCTTGAATTTGCTCTGGAAAATGTTAGTCTAGGACCCTTCCAAATGAATTTCTAGCAAAATGGCATTGAATCGTCCATGTTTTGATGACTTAAACAATCAGATTAAGAAGATACAGCTTTCTGAAAAAAAGTTTCTACATGCTGTAGTAAGAATGAATAGTTGTGTTATTATGGCTGACTATTTTTATCTTCTACACTTGTCTTACCTTTGTTGTAAAATTTAAACTGTACTTTCTCTTCTAGTTTCAAAAGTGTAACTTAAAAATGTAAATATTGTTGTATACACATTTAAATATAATAATTCTTTATATGTATGTAGATCTCCCTGTGACAACTATTTACTATAATAAAACTATAAATCTAACACAGAAAAAGTCAGGTAATAAAAAGTGAGGCCCAGAAATGTGGAGAATGGAAAGTCTCATACACTATAAGGAATATAAAATGGTGCAGTCACTTGGGGAAAAAATCTTCCAGGTACTCAAAGAATTAAACATAGTTGTAACAGATGACTTGGCACACCTACATATATAGCCAAGAGAAGTAAAAACATATACTCACACAAGAAACTGTATATGACCTTTTCATACATAATTTTCATTGCATTGTTCATAATGGCCAAAAGATAGAAATAATCTAAATGCCCATCAACTGATGAATGGATAAACAAAATGCAGTTATCCACACAATGGAATACTATTCAACCATGTAAAGTACCAATACATGGGTGAAATTTGATAACATGATGATTAAAAGAAATCAGTCACAAAATAACAGATATAATTCTATTTATATGAATGTCTAGAACAGTTAGAGCTGTATATAGAAAGTAGGTCAGTGGTTGCTTAGGGCTAGGGGAAAGGATGATGAGATAAGAGAGTAACAACCTAAAGGAAATAAAGTTTTTGAGATGATGAAAAAGATCTAAAATTGACTCGTGATGATTTCACATATTAATGGATATACTAAATACCAGCTGATTATAGGGGGTGGTAAGATAAAAAGAATGATAGCTAAAGAGAACAGAGTTTCTCAGATGATAAAAATATTCCAAAATTAACTGGTGATGGTTTTACATATCAATAAATACACTAAAACTTACTGAATTATATTCTTTAAATGAATCAGATAGCATGTGAGTTTCATTTCAATAAGCCTATTTTAAAAAATAATTCAGGGAGCACAGAATTTAACAGTGGCCATCTCTAAGATAATGTCTAAAATCAGAAATATATAGCATGAGGTGACAGGAAACAAAGGAGAAGCCAAAACCACATTCCAATCCACATCAAGTTACCTCATTCATCTTTCTCCAGCTAACCAAAGTGAAAGGAAATGTTCTGCTTGCAACAGCCCTTGCCTAAGAAAAACCAAAATTGGATGTCCTATTTCATCATGACTGCTTCCAAGGCACCTCTGAGTGATCATGGGAAGTCAACATCTTCTAGACTATTTAGATTCTTCTCTGGCCAACGAATAACAGGAATTATTTTAATCAACCATGCAAGTTTCTTTGAGCTGTTTTATGTTTCAACACCCCTTACACATGCTCTTGGGCCCACTTTCTCTCACATCTTATCACCATTTGCTTCTCTTCTTCTACCTTCTTTCCTTCACGCCTACCTAAGCACTATTCCTACATCTCCCAAAGGAGGGATCTAAGGGTTGCTGCCATAATGAAACTGTAGTTCTCTTTCATTTGACTTTTAAGAGTCTGCATTCACCACCTTCACCTACTTATCTCCATTCCCAACCACCCCATGCCTGGAATTTTCTCCTACCTCTCTTTGCCTCTCTGCCTATTGCAATCTACCTTGTTCTTTGAGGACCATTATGAATTGCCTGACAAAGTCTTGCTTCACAAACCTTCTCAAATGCCCTTAGAAAAAGTGGCACCTCGATGCTCTAAATCTTTGCTAATAATTTCCTGCTGTCATCTGTCGCTTCCCATCTGGGCTTTCACTATTCATAGTACTCTATTCTCCTGTAAGAACGCTCTTTGAGAGTGCAAACTTACAGGGACAAGGTGCACTGACTGCCATTTCAAAGGAAATACTGGTTGAGTCTTGGCCTGTGAGCTACTCTAGTTTTTGCAAATTTATCTGATTTATAGATAATATATCTAATTTTTTTGCTAATTTATACTTGAACTATAGAAACAAGTGCATATCCTAGCAAGTGCAAGGCCCTGAGTTCTATTGCCAGCACCAAAAAAAAAAAAAAGAAAGAAAGAAAAACAAGTGCCTATCTGTAGTGTTCTATGGTTAAGGGTAACATATTTTCTCAATTCATTCTCAGGTAAATTTTGAAAAGTATTGGTAATTAGCTCTATTTTACAGTTAAAGAAAATTTCAGTGCTAAGGAGCCTGATAAATGTCAAATAATGGTTAAGTAGCTGATCCAGTTTACAAATCCCACGCATTGCTTCTTGTGGATGGTGTCATTAAGAAAAACAAAGAATGAGCTACAAAATGCCTTTCTAAAGTTGTGGGAAAGCACCTTCTTCACTGTGTTCCACCATTAAGCCATTAGCATCTGGAATCCCTTGTCTAGAAACAAGCTACTGCTGATGCCTCGCACTTGTGGCTGAACGAGGACACTCTCCTGTAGTGCACATTTAGGACCTGGATCATTCTAGTCATTAGTCTCCTTTGTTGCTGCTGGAATCCATCTCAACAATGCAGGACATTTAGAATTCACAAAGAAGAAATAAGAGGCAGCCTCCCAGAGTGAACATCTTTATTTCAGAGGCAGAAGCAATGGGGCCAGGCTAACACCTCTTTGATAACACTTATGTCATGATGATGGTAAAAGACGAATGGGAAAAACTTTGCAAAACACTGCAATGACAGAACAGACTGTCTTCTAGTTTATCAAAGTCTACTCAAAAGGTGTAAATCTGAGCTAAGCTGAAAACACATATGGCCTCATTTCCATGAGCCCAGATGGGAATCATGAAATCAACAAAAAGATTCCTGACCTGGGAGGCCTTCACCTTCTTCTACACTGTTCTAGAATTCTAAAGGAAGACACGTTCATATGCATGGGCCCCTGACCAAAACAATGCCTTCCCCTGAAGAAATCCGCTCTTCTCAGAGTTCAACTCTCCTTTGCTCAGAGACCACAGCTTGCAAATCTGTATCTCTCCTTGCCATTCACTGCCTTGTACAGAGCAGCCTAATGAATGTTCCTGACCTGGAGTTAAATTAAAAGAGATAAATTGCTAGAGAAGACAATCCCACATTTAATCTAGAAATGACAGACTTCTTATAAAGAAGTCAGGTCCAAGCAGTACCCCATATTGGAAAGGGAAGACTTGATTCTTGTTCTGGGTCCCTTCGATTACATCTGTCTGCCTTTCTTAAAGGTACCAGATCACCAGTAAGTCAGTTTGCACACATGTAAAAAACAGAAGGGCATGACTTAGTCTCAAACAAACAAACCAACCAACCAACAAAACCAGAATACAATTTATGAGATCATCAGGTGCATTTGATACTTGGTCATTTAAATTATTCATTTAATTTGTGACTAAAGGTTTTTAAACAAGAATTATTTACACATATTCAAAGAAAGAAATTTTGTGCTGTTCCTTCTGAGATTTTTAAATTTAATTTACTAATAATAAATGCCCTAATGTTTTAAGTCAAACACTCTTCTTTGGCTTTCAAATATTTTCAGAAATAACTTTTTTCTTGTTAATTTCCAAATCTTGGCTATGTTTCCTGCTAATTTCAAACATATGTCATATACGAAATATGTTATTTTCTCCAAAACTAATTTTGGCAAGCGAGTACTTTGGAACTGGCATAGAGAGAGTTGGGGACAAACAAACAGGGCAGCTTGAAGCTGCCACAACTCAATGATAATTCTGTCTTTCTCATATATTTCCAGGTACACAATGATGAGGACAACAAGGACTGAGTGGACTCTTTTAAAATTTCAATGTGAGGAAAAATAGTCTGAAGCTTTATTATGCTGTCCTGCAACCTGCTTTCCAGAAAAGAAATACTAACATTATTTGTAGGATATAAGGTGCGAAGTGAATACCCTGATAATTACAGTAATTTAATTCTGGTATTATTACTCTGGTTACCTGAGATTTAGTCAAAAGAAATAAACTAGTGAAACAATGTAAAAAGTCCTTCTATACCTTCAAAAACTCTCTATAATGACAGAATCTGGAAAGTACCAGACATTTTCAATTGTATAAAATGAGGTCTTTTTTTTTTTTCAAATCTGTTTCTCTAAATGTGACTTTGTAAAGAACTACTAAATACTCAATAGATAAAAATATGTGAACTTATAAAGGCAGCTATGTAGATCACCACTTAAGGACCAAGACATACCTAAGGAACAAATGCTTTAGCTTATAAATCCCCTGACTCATGCTATGTGTAAACAGGAAGAAGAACTCGTGCAATAAACAGAAAACTGGTCAGGTGGCACCAAACAGGGTCTTAAACAAGGCATGGTGATGCACACCTGAAATTCCAGCACTCTGGGAGGCTGAGATAGTAGGACTGCAAATCCAAGCCCAGACTGGACAATTTAGTAATTTAGCAAGACCTGTCTCAAAATAAATTTTAAAAGGGGCTATGGATGCAACTCATTACAAAGGCCCTGAGTTCATTCCCTGGTGACAACCAGGGTCCTAAGTCCCAATTCCTACAAATAAGGTTGTAACTATTCACCCCTCCCTGTCACCGACCTTTGAATGTTACTTTGTAATCCTTCCTATCAAGAGGTAGAGTATATTTCATTAACCTTTATGATCTTCTTGGCCAATAAAATTCAAAGAAAGTAACAGTTTCCAGTTCCAACCTTAGGACTAAGAGGCCTGCTGTATTTCTCCTGTATGCTCTCTCTGCCCGCCACTCCCCTGCTGTTACCTTGGCCACAAGAACACGCCCAGACCAGCCCGCAGGTGTATGGGACACAGGGGAAAGAGGTCAATGCAGCCAACATCCCAGGCAAGGCCCCTACCTACCAGGAAGCTCACTGAAAGCCACAGAATCAGTTCGTTCATTCATGGCAACAATACACAGTGTGGTCCAAGTCAGAAGAAACCTCACACCTGAGTTTTAGACTCAATAATTGTAAGTTTCTGGTTGCTCTCCTAAAATTTTAAATTGGAATTTTTAAAAAAAAAAATACAATAAACTGATACTGTTGGAGTGGGCTATATATAAACGAGTATTCTGAAGAACTCTATGGAAGTTACTACTGAGAAGTACACCTAAATTTTAGGACAGTATTAAAAATCTACGAACGCTTCATTGCTTATAGGTATGCATGTCTCATCTATCAGAATGAAACATTATATGTAGGGCCAAATGTAAAAACTGGCTTAGTTGCAGATCAGCATATGGCACCCACTCAAGCACCAAGAGAAACTTGATTCACAGGTCTGAAAATATTTAAAAACTCAAACAATAAAATCATTTTTGTGTGTCATTGATTTTTAAATGAAGAGATACTTTTAGCTACTTGTTCAATTTTTAAAAACCCTCCTTATTGAGGCTTAATTTTAAATTTCTCTTGAGACTACTATGGGCTGAGAGATTCTAGTTTTAAATGGCATCTGGTTCGTGGTTTCTCTTTTCTCCAAAAATACCTACAAAGACCCAAATAAGACAGCAACACTAACAACTGACCAACACTAAAAACTGACCAAATCTCAAGAAAACAAAAAGGATCAAGATGCGAGATACATTTTTTTTTTCCAATTCCCCAGGATTATATATTGCAAGCATATACTAATTAAAAAAATTAAATAAAGTCCCACTCCAGAGTGAATGGTGGGGAGAGACAGACAGACAGGCCAAATACATGAATTTAACAATTAAACCAATGAAAACATGGCAAGAAACATAAAAACTCAAATTAAATGAAAAAAGAAACCCAAAATATTCCAACACCAAGATGACAAACACGTTACATTTGTCAAAAATTTTTTAAATGGTCACAAAAATGCTTTAACAATTCATTTAAAATGCACTTGAGCCAGATGCAGGAGGCTGAGGCAGGAGGATCACGAGTTCAAGGCTGCATAGTGAATGCTTTCAAAAAATGGACAAAATATAAAAATGACATTAAAAAAATGAAAAAAATGAACATCTCAGAAAAAAATGTAGAAAATCTCAGCAAAAATAAATATAAGTAAAAATAGCAAAACTAAAACATATAGTGACCAAGAAAGAATAGCTATTATCAACAAATCAGCCAATAACAAATGCTGGAGGGGCTGTGGAGAAAAAGGAACCCTCCTCTACTGTTGGTGGGAATGTAGACTGGTGCAACCACTACGGAAATCAGTGTGGAGATTCCTCAGGGAACCAGGACTAGAGGTTCTCTTTGACCCAACTATTCTCCTTCTTGCTATCTTCCCAAAAGAATGAAAAGCATCAAAGCACAGTGATACATGTACACCCATGTTTACAGCAGCACAGTTTGTAATAGCTAATGCCCATCAACTGAGGAATGGATAAAGAAAATGTGTTTTTTTATACAATGAGTACTACTCTGCCATAAAGAATGATAAGCTTGAGATATTCCTAGGTAAATGGATGCATCTTGAGACCATACTCTTAAGTGAAATAGATTGGATACACATGTTTAAATACCCCATTGTTTCTCTGATGTGAGAAATTGAAAGTGTAAATAAAGACTGAAATGTATTATATTGGGAAAGGGAAGAAAGTGTTCAAATGGGAAGGGGAATGAGGGAGAGGGAGGGGGAAAGGAGCATGGGGCAAGAGAATTAAGGAATAGAAGGAAAAAATGGAAACAAAGTTTTTGTAAATAAGGAGGGAGGAGGGGCGAAGGGAGGGAAAGAAGATATATCTTCGTAGATATATCATGTACAGGTACAAATCCCCTATGATGAATGTTATCACTATGTAGATCTAAAATGTACCGTTAAAATAAAATTTAAAAAAAATAGTAACCAAAAATTAATATATATAGGTTCAACAGAAGAGTGGAGGTGATAGAGGAAAGAATCAGTGAACTTGGAAACAGTATAACAGAAATTACTCAATCAGAATGAGAGGTAAGACAGATATGTTAAAAATGACAAGGATTCAGTAATTCCTGGAACTGTAAAAAAAAAAATCTAATATTTCCATAAAAAGTCCTACAGAAGAGGAAAAATAAAGTTGGGCTGAAAAAGTATATATGGATATAAAAGCTGAAAATATCCTGAATTTGGCAAAAAACACAAACTTTACAGAATCAAAAAAGAAAGCGAAATTCAAACAAGGTAACTTTTTAAAAAAAATTTCCATCAAGACAAATGAGTCAAACTTCTAAAAACTAATGACAAAATATTCAAAACAGAGAAATGATTCTTTACTATTTGTTATGGTTTGTGTCTAGATGTCCCCCCAAAGCCTCACGTGGTAAGAGATAGCTGGATCTAGAGTGTGTGATTACTAAATTAATCTATTGATCAATTTGGTGTGGTTCTGCTGGGATCAAGGATGTGAGACTGAGATTGGGGGTGGGAGTGCGGGCCTCCCTGGGGGCAGGTAGCCTAGATAAAAGATACAGGAAGAAACTAACTAGCTGCTTGTTTGCATTGCTTATTTGCATACATTCCTTGCATTTTCCTCACTTTACTTTGCTGCCAGGCCCGCCCTGCTTCTGCCATGCTGCCCTGCCTCGGACCCAGCGGACTATAGACTGAAACCTCTGCAGACTGTGAGCTAATAAACCTTTCTTCCCCTAACTTTGGGTGTCGAGTATTCTGTCCCAACAACGAGAGAAAAGTAACTAAAACACTATTATAGGGAAAACAATTCAAAGACAGCTGAATTTTCATCAGAAACCATGAAGACCAGAAATATGCTTTTTACCAATGGAAATAAAATAGCTCTGAAACCAGAATCCTATATTCAATGAAAATATTCTTCAGGAATGAAGTAAAAAAATCAATATATTCTCAGAAGCAGGAAAACTAAGAGAATTTTTTGTCAGTAGATCCATTCTTTAAAAAACTGACTAAAGGAATGTCTCTAAAATTAAATCAAGTAAGTATGAATTATGTAGTATCAGGAAGGAAAACAAAAAACAGAAGAGAATACAGATAAATACAATCATCTTTCTTCCTCCTCTTGAGTCTTCTACTATATTTGATAGTTGAAATAAGATTTTTAATATTATCTGATGCAGTAAGAGCATAAAATAGGACCTCATACACATATCAAGTGCCAGAACTTAATTGCCTTACATATATTACTCATTTACTCCATAAAACAATTCTATGATATTGATGTTAATACCAGCTTCTTTTTATAGGTAAGACAAGGGAAGAATTCAAATAATTTAAGAGCAAGAGTTGGGATCTGCACCCAGGAAAACTAGTTCTAGGAACCTTAACTGCCTTAACATACAGGACCTTGTTCATAATTAGCATGTAAAATAAGTATTTACTGACAACACAAAATCATACGCAAGATAATAAACTCTAGAAGTCTTAGCATTACAAAAAATATTTAATGAAAATTCTAGATACAGGATTGATGAGAAGGTTTAACATCCAGTTTCTTTCCCCTAGCTTCACAGATGCCACAGTTTAATTAGAGGAATTCTTAGGAATATCTACAATGGTGCAACACACCTAAGAATCTCCAGGCAATGACTTGTATTGGGCTAAAAACTTGCACTCATCACTAAAATTATTTATCAAGAAATGTGGACTCTATATTGATAAGATACAACTGCACTAGAGAATAAGAGTTTCTTCTCTATTGCCTGAAAAAACTACTTGCTCAGCTATATAAAAATTACAGGAATTCTGGAGCCGATGAATTCCCTAAATCAAAACGGACTACCCACCCAGTTTCATCTCCCATCACTAAGCACAGTAAAACCCTGAATGGGAGGAACTTGTTCTGTGAGTGTTCTGCAAGGTGAGCAAACATTTCTAGTAAATTTAAATTGATAAGCGACAACTTGCAGTATTAGTGTATGATGCCGAATGTCACATGATCACAACTGAGCAAACAGTGCATCTCTCCCTTTCTCTCACTGCAGGATTGTGGGTGATGGTCTCCCAGCAGCAAGAGGTGCTGGAGGAGAGCTCATCTGCAGAGGAGGAGGAATTCCTCACTTCAAGTGTGATTAGGGAGACGTGAAAAATGTGGCAAACAGTGCAAAATTTTATAGAAAAGCACCACTGAAACAGGGCCATAGCAATGCGAGCAACGAATCTGTTTAGTGGCAAGGCAACATCATGTTTCCACAAAATCCTCAAAGGAGGCCAAAAGAAAGTGTCATTGCAAGGATTCCTTGTTAAAGTTGCAGAAAAGAAAAAAATTTCATTGCGCTGACAGACAGCAGTGATTCCATTAATGCTAGCAAAAGTCATCCTACGCAATAACCCTCCTCTCTCTTGTTTCTCTCACACCAGCCATGAAGGTTTTCAAAGTTAAGTGCAGGTTAATTGATTTTTCTTTAAAATTTGTACTTTCTTTATAAGTTTGTACTTTATTACAGTATTGTAATCATTTTTGTATGAATGTTTTTGGGTTCTGGAATGAATCATCTGAGTTTCCATTATTTCTTATAGGAAAATTCACTTTGATACACAAGTTCTTTGGATTACAAACAGGTTTCCAGAATGAATTATGTTCGCAAACCAGTTTTACTGTATATATCAAATGTGAAGTAATTGGGAAATTCGAATCTATGCCTGAAGGTTATAAAACTTCTACACTCTTGTGCATGCTGCTTTCTTCTCCATTTGCATGTATCTTTACCCAATGCTAAATTAACTTAAAGCTAGTGAAGCCCACAGTGTCCAAACCCAAAACTACTGCT
>PVJO010024396.1:0-13248 GCA_004026905.1 Hystrix cristata | reverse complement strand
CTTTTGATATTTACTTAAAAGTGCATTTAAGTAAATGGAACAGAGGACAAGAAAAATAAGAAATGGAAGGAAAAAATGGAAACAAACTTTTGTAAATAGGGAAGGAGGAGGGGGTGAGGGGAAGGGAATGGGAAAAAAAGAAGCAACAAGGTATGTCATGTACAAGTACAAATCCCCTAAGATGACTCTTATCCCTATGTACATCTAAAATGTACCATTAAAATAAAATTTTTTAAAAAGTGCCTTTAACATGCCCCTATTTTTATAACCATTCATTTCATTTCTAAGAATGTATCTTAGTGAGATAATCAGGATCTAGATAAGTATTTATGGACAAAACTACTCATCATAGTTTTGGAATAAAAATTTTTCAAAGGTAAAAATGTATGGCATACTATTAATGGTCATTCAAAATAATGCTTTTGAGCTGGGTGGGGTGATGCATGCCTAAGAGGCTGAGACAGGAGGATTACAAATCCAGGCCAGCCTGGGCAAATTAGAAAGGCTCTCGTCCAAAATAAAAAGGGCTGGGAGTATAACTCAGTGGCAGAACACTTACTTTGGATGAGGTCTCAGGTTCAATCCCCAGTTTCAGGGAGAGGGAGACTTTTCTGAAGAATGTTAAATGGTTTAAGGCAGATTCAAGATAAATTTTTTTAAAAAGCCAAAGGAAAAAATAAAAACCAAATCTCCAAATCTGTACACAGAGAGTAATATCAACTGCATTGCATACATGACAGAATATACAAACATAAGCTGGACTGAAATATTAACTACATTCTTTCAGAGTGGTAGGATTATGACTAATTTTTGTTTTCTTTTTATGATACTAATATTTTATCACAATAAGAACAAAAAATAATATGCCTTATTCACGCCTACATTTTGAGTATTCTTCAAATATAACAGGTGATAAATATATCTTAACATTATTTTTTCTATTTCCTAAAAATGAGTATTTACTCCTTTCTGGTAGAACTCTAACCATTACTGAAAAATGCCTGCATGTTTTTAACATGTAAGAAAATTCTACCCAGTGGCTTTTAAATGGACTAATGTCCATATACAGTGATACCTTGGTTGTCAAATTCAATTCATTCCAAATTCGTGTTCAAATAATGAAAAGTTCAAGAACTGAACATATTTTTCCCATATGAAATAATGGAAAACCAAATAATGGTTCTGAGGTCCAAAACTTGCACTTATAAATTCATTTTTCCAGGATTTTAACAAACTTTGCAATTTCTTTCATTCTTATTTATACATCATGTAATTATAATCCAAAAGATTTTGCTCTCAAACCCAGGACTGAGCATTAACAACATCAAATCTTTATTAGTTATTTCCTTTACTCAACAAAGAATATTTTGGAAGTATGTTTATTGTCAGTATCTTAAACTGCACATTTTCTCCTTTACTCTCAATTTCCACACCAAAAAGTAAACTTAGATAAAGATAGGAAAACATTGTTTGCCCTCTGTCATTGTATGTTGGCAGCATCTAACATTCCAGGGGCTCACAGCTAAGAGTTTACCTTGAGTATCAGAGGAGACTTTAGACGGGCTTTGCAGCAATACTGAACTGTTAAACTTTTGGCAGCTCATATAGAGATGGATTTTCTATATGCATTTTCCATGCATTTTCAGTGAACAGATGCACCATCTTTAACAAGCTGGATATGTTATAGTTTAGGTGGAGAATATCCCCAAAAAGCCTCATGAATGCACAAGTGGGGCTTTTGCAAGGTAACTAAATCATGGAGGCAATAGACTTGCTGTTAGAAAGTAGGGTCTCGTCAGAAGAGGCAGATCTTTGGGGTCATGACCTGGAAGATTATATCTCTCTCCCTGACTCTTCCCTTCTCTCTCTGCTTTCTGCCTTCCCTAATGTGAGCAGCTTTCCTCACATTCTGCCATGTCTTTCTGCACTAGAGTCAAGACAGTGGACTAAACTATGAGCCAAAATAAACCTATCTTCTATTATTTTGGCTCATAGTAGGTGTTGGATATTGTGTTTTGGTGACAAGGAAGTGATTGAGACATGGATAATACAACTAAGATAAATATCCTTAGGAAGCATTAATGAAATCTTGTTAGAGATGATGATTTTTGTTTCATTGATAAACATTTAAAGTATATTTGAAGTGAAGTTCTATGTGGTTATCAAAATTAGATGAAAATAACACAAGCAAAATATCATTCAGTCATACATATAGCATACTGTTATCCTGCCAAAGAAACATGGGGCCTAAAGGACAGATAATGATGAAACACTTTGATTGTAGTTGGTGGAGGCCAAACTAGTTTAAGCAAGGACAAAATTTGGAGTGCTGATGGAGAATCCGTAAGAGTGCACTGCCCCCAAAGAAAGAGCCCAATCCATCCCTCCCCTCCTCATGTAATTTCCAGCTATACTCTCCCTCTAGGGGGTAAGCAGTTGTTCTATGTAGAGGGCAGGTGGCTGCCCTCCACAATTTAGCCAGCCTCACCTTGTGAACCAGCTGGGTGGCCGTCCCTTCCCACCCACAGTCCTAAGAAGCAGCTGGGCAGCCCATTCTGAACAGCTTGGCCTGCAGTAGCCCCTGAGAAATGGGAGGCCCCATCCACCCATGGCCTGGAAAACAACCTGGCAGCTGACCCTGAGCCGCTCAGTCCATGGAGGCCTCAAGGAAGCAGACAGGTAGCTCTGATGACCCTACTAGGCCCTAAGAATAGCCAGTGTCCCTGCTCACCAAATCTCAGCCCTACCCACCTTTGAGCAGATCAGCCCACCGAGGCCTCTAGAAAGCAGACGAGCAGCCCTATCACCCTCATTACCAGGCACAGTGTATCAAGCCCATAAGCTATCTAGTGTCTGCATGGTAGCTTTGCTTCAAAGAGGTCACACTGTCTCTCCACCAGCCTCCAGAGCCCATGCTATTATAGCACAGAGCCATCGTATTGCCCTAAGAAACAGAAGCGTCTTCATATACCATCATTAGGGGCCCACAAACATTCTAAAATGTTCACACAAAAGGCTGCCACTTCAGATATCCAAGTAGGTCCACCTGTGCAATTACGACCCCAGAACTCAAGTTCATGCAGTGCCCTACATTAAAGAGGTCAGATGGGGTGCCTCCTCCAAGACCTGAGGAACCAAGGCACTCGCCTTCCCAGTGTATCCTCACAGCCTGCTGCTTCTGCTACTGCTGCTGCTACTTACCAGCACAGAGCATGAGGGTAAATCTCTCAAGGCGCATGCCCCTCCCTGCTGCTGCCACCATCAGCAAGTCCCTCTGCAGGACCTGAACCACACCTGTCTCTCACTGGGCCCCAAGCAGAAACGACCACTTCCTCGTCTCTCTTTCTGCTTGTTTCAGTCTTCTCTGCCTATAAAATCAACCTCTTCAGCTCAGGTCACCAGAACATTTATTCTATTTTGTGGAATAAAGTGCTGTCCCATTCTAGAATCAAAAATCAATTAAAAACTTTAAAATGTTACAATTGTGTCTTTTGAAATTGTCTTATTGGATTCTTCAAAGGATTTGTTGAGAAAGTACTATATAAAATGAGTTGCATTATAGTTATGTAGTAATCTTGTGCTCTGACCCTAAAAAGAAATACTGCACAACAAAATAAAATATATACATCACAATTGCTTGCTTAAACTGTATCAAAGTTAAAGTTATTCTCTTTATTACTCCATAAAAACACAAAGCACTTCAATGCATTAAAAAAGCATAAAATGCTAAATATATATCTAGTAATTTGTTGTGACAATGATTACAATTTATGACTAAGAGGAAAACATTGATAGATATAAGCACGTATATTTAGTAATATTAATAGCAGAATTAACCAATCCCAGTCCCTTAACTGGAATACTGACATTAGCACAATATGATAGAAAACATCTTCTGCATACACGAGCTCCCAGTTTTGGGGGGATCAAATCCCCAAGCTGTATAAGGTATATTTAGTCCTGTTATATTAAGAATTACATGATTTAAACAGTGCTTTTATCCAGAGACTGTTCATAGAATTTCTAGTTTCTGACAAAATAATAATCTAGGCCCTGAGAGAAGCTTCCTCATTAATAAGAAGTATCTTCCATTTTCCAAATGAAAATGTCTTTGGAGTATGCTGACATGATTTTTCACGTAGTCTGAGCGTCTCAGTACTTCAAAAGACTTTGCTTCAAAGCCAGACTTCAGCCTGGACATCTTCAAGCCATCTTTGACTCCTCCACCAGGGCAAGACCTCACATTTAAGCAGTTACTAAGTGTCCCTGGTATTTCCTGAATCTCTCTCTCACATTTCTTTACTTCCATTTTCTCTGCCACCAGCACAGTCCCAGTCATCACCTCTGGCTGAAACTCCATTTTCTCCTCCAGTTTTTTCTCTCTCAGTCCAGTCTATAAATCCCAGTGCATTTATTTTCCTAAAATACTGCTTACATCCTGCCACACTGTTGCCCAGGAATCCATAATCCAGTCAATCCTTCGATTCCACAGGAGGAAATTTTAAATGGCTCTACATGAAAAGGTTCTGAATTAATTCATCTGAGATAGAACTCAGTTATTAATTTTTCTTTAAAAAATTCTCAGGTATTTCTAGTGTATGGCCGAGTTTGTGACATATCTCTATTGCCCATCCAGTCAGGCTATAACTAAGCGTCAGACCTCGTCAGAACTCTGCCCAGATTCTTCCTCTGATCTTTCTGTGTCCCTGGCTTAGGAGTGACATGCTTCTAAGGGCCCACAGCACCTGCTACTCTACTCTCTTCCAACCACTGCCCTTAAGATACTAGAGACAGCTGCTTTGTCCCTGCTCTGCAAGGAAAACAGGAAAAAAAGCCTGATAGTTTCCTGCCCTAGGATAGGACTTGCTGTGGAAGCATGAATGCTTGACTCTTTTGCCTGGATCTGGACATACCCTGAGGGGTAACTGAGTCCTGAGAACTACCAGCAGGATCAGACTGAGACTGAGACTTTGCCTAAGCAACACACACACACACACCCACACACACACACACACACACACACGCTTGGTTTCGTCCCCTTCCCTTTACTCGCTTCCTTATTTCTTCTGGGAGTACGTCCTTTAATCACTTGCTCATAATCCTTACCACAAAATCCCCTTATGAAGAAACGAGACCAAAACAATACTTTTATCAAAAGTTTATAACTTGGTCCCACCAAGTTTTCTGCAATTATCATCATCCACCAGAGGAACTCATTTTCTCACCCACTGCGCTTATTCCATAACATTCTGCTATTTCCTCTCACCTAAGAGGCCTGTTTCCTGTCTCTGTGATCACTGACACTTTCTACTTATCAAAAACAAGCTCTAGAGATGTGCATGGTAGCGCACACCTGTAATCCCAGCACTGGGAAGGCTGAGACATGAGAATTGCTGCAAGTTCAAGGCCTGCCTGGGTTACACAGTGAGCTCAAAGCTAGCCTGGAACACAGAGCAAGACCCAGTCTCATCTCTAACTTCTGTGTATCTAATATCAAACCCACATCCATTCATCAGTCTGTCAACGAATACGTGTCTGTTTACTATGTACCAGCAACACGCTTACTCATCATGGGGAATGAACAATAAGTGAGGGTATTTTTCTGCTTTCATGGAACTTACAGTCAATTTCAGGCACAAGACAAGCACAAAAATAAATGTTAATTTATAACAAAGAAAACTTAAAAAGGAGACCCATATGGCATTGCAAGAGAGCCTAACTGTAGTAAATATTCTTATCTAAGACATCTGTGGAAAAAATAATGAAGAAATGATGACCCAAAATTACAGTCTTTTTTTAATTTTAGTTTTTTTCACCTCCTATTTCCCCCCAAAAAATTGTAGACAAATTTCATGTAACTGTGTATTATTCTTTTAACAGATTTTCAAAGGACCCATGGCCCCAAATGTTGTGTATCAATACTGTACAATGCCTGATTTTTTTATTGCCACCTACATGTGCCCATTCATATATTCCTGCTTGTAGAAAACTCTCCTTTTATATCTGATATAATTTAGTGTACATAAACTCAACATTTAAAAATGTTTGCTTTCCTCACTATTTCCAACCTGAATATTTCCACGGAACTCAGTACTCAAAATTGGCCCTTCTTCAGAAATTAAACACATTTTAACATGATACTGTACATAGAAGACCCAAAAAACTCCACCAAAAATCTTCTAGATTTAATTACGAAGTTCAGTTGCGCTGCTGGATACAAAGTCAACACTCAAGGGTCAATAGCATTCCTATACACAAACAATAAACCCACTGAAAAATAAATAACAGATGATATACCTTTCACAACTGCACACGAAAAAATAAAATACTTAGGAATCTACCTAACAAAGGAAGTAAAAGACCTTTACATTGAAAACTGCAGCACTCTAAAAATGGAAATAGAAAGGGATATCAGAAAATGGAAAGATATCCCATGTTCCTGGGTAGGACGAACCAACATAGTGAAAGTAGCTATACTTCCTAAATTACTATACAGATTTAATGCAATTCCAATTAAGATACCACCAACATACTTCAAAGAATTAGAAAGGACAATCATGAATTTCATCTGGAACAACAAGAGACCTACAATAGCAAAAACAATCCTAAGCAATAGGGGAAAGGCAGGGGGCATCACAGTTCCCAACATAAAACTATACTACAAAGCTACAGTGATAAAAACAACATGGTACTGGCAAAAAGACAGGCCTGAGGATCAATGGAACAGATTGGAGGATGCAGAAACAACTCCAAACACACTCAAATACCTCATCTTCGACAAAGAAGCCAAACACCCTCACTGGAAGAAAGATAGCCTTTTTAACAAATGGTGCTGGAAAAATTGGCTTGCCACATGCCGAAAACTAAAACTAGACCCAAGTCTCTCACCATGTACTAAACTAAAGTCAAAGTGGATCAAAGATCTAAACATTAAAACAGAAACACTAAATCTACTGGAGAATAAAATAGGAAGAATCCTCGAAGACATAGGGGTAGGGAAAATATTTATGAACATAACCCAAACAGAACAGGAAACAATACGAAGAATCAGTGCTTGGGACCACATGCTATTAAAAAGCTTTTGCACAGCAAAAGAAATCATAAATAGAGCAGGGCGAAAACCCACAAACTGGGAAGATTTTTAGTAGCTATCCATCAGACAAAGGTCTAACATCTAGAATATACGAAGAACTCAAAAAAATTAAACCTCCCAAATTCAAAGACCCAATCCAAAAATGGGCAACTGAAATGAATAAACATTTCTCAGATGAAGAAATTAAAAAGGCAAATAAATATATGAAAAAGTGTTCAACATCACTAGTCATTCGAGAGATGCAAATCAAAACAACATTAAGATTCCATCTCACTCCAGAAAGAACTGCATTTATGAAAAAATCAACAAGTAACAAATGCTGGTGGGGCTGTGGGGAAAAAGGTATCTTCCTCCGTTGTTGGTGGGAATGTAGACTGGTCCAGCCACTATGGAAATCAATATGGAGATTCCTCAACTAGAACTAGAGGTTCCATTTGATCCAGCTATCCCCCTACTGGGGATCTTCCCAGAAGAACTGGAATCCTCATACTACAGGGATGTATGCACAACCATCTTTATAGCAACAAAATTTGCAATACCTAAGGTCTTGGAAACAGCCTAAATGCCCAACAACCAATGAATGGCTAAAGAAAATGTGGTTTTTCTACACAATGAAGTACTACACTGCCATAAAAAAGGCTAAACTAGAGTCATTTGTATGTAAATGGATGTTCCTTGAGAACATACTATTAAGTGAAATAAATCGGACACTTATGAGTACACATCGAATTGTTCCTCTGATATGAGAAACCATGGATGTAAAAAAGGATGAAGAAGTGTAATAGATATAATCTAAAAGGAAGATAATATTCTAAGGAGAGGAGCATTGGACGGAGGGGGAGAAGCGGTAAGGGAAAAGAGGGATAGAAAAAGGAAAGGGAATTCATGGAGAAATGTGAATGTACCTGCTGTAAATAGGGAAGGGAATAGAGAGGAGGGGTAGGAAGAGGGGGGAGAACGAAGATGCATCATGTACAGGCACAAAATAAATGTGATGAATGTAACCATTATATGTACATTGTACCAATACATGTTCTTGGTTAAAAAATTTAAAAAAAATTAAAAAAAAAAGAAATTAAACACATTTTGTTTGCTTGTGAATGAGGTGAAAATGATTATCTTGGTTTTGCTTGAATACCAGGAACATAAGAGCACTAAAAGAGGATATGCATATTAAAACCAGTTTGGGTCAGGCTATTTCCTAACAACAGACACTACACTCACTTCTGAATCCTGTGTCTTCAGGAAGAGTACATGTGCATTCTGTAAACTCCCTGCTCCTCCCCCTAACTACACTAAAAAAACTGTTTTCAGATAAAAGCAGAAAATACTAATTTTGTAAGAAAAAGAAGAATGTTGATTAATCAATTATACCGATCAATTTAGAAAAGCAGAATAAAACATTAAAATTTCCACTTAAAATGCCAGTGGCTAGGGCTAGGGATTTAGCATAGCAGTTAGAGTGCTTTGTCTTGCAAGCACAAGGACCTGAGTTCGATCCCCAGCACCAAAAAAAAAGAAAAAAAAAAAAAAGCCAGTGGAAAAGATTCAACTATATCCACACTGAAAATGAATGTTATATATGTAAAGACCAAAAAAAAGTTCATATATTAGAAATAAATATGCTTTCAATAAGTATATACTTATAAATGCACTGTTTATACAGATTTAAAAGCTATATATATATTAATTATATATGAACCATAATTTCTCAGGTTTCTAGCAATAAATATGTGAATGTAAGTTAATAAAATAAGTAATATTATGTCAGATTCCAATATATTTCTAAAGCACTGCTCAAAATGTAACAATTTCAATAACTTGTACTTGAATCTCAGGTTTCGAAATATACTGAAGAAAAGTAATGGGGAGAATGTACGAAACAAGGAAAGCAGAGGAAAATATTAAAATAATAAAATATAATTCAATTGGATAATTAAAGGATGAAAGTCTTTGGGTTTATTGTATACATTCATCAAAGATCTAAGGAGAGTAAAACTTGCATAATTCTTCAAGCCAATAGAGTCTCAAAGATAAGTTGTTCTGGGAATCTCCTGAAGAGATTAATACCACGCACACTCGTCAATATTTTAGTAAACTGCCACTTTTGAATGGCCCAGGAACCAAACATCAGATTTTAAACACGTTTTTATTTTTTCCACTGGTTGCCAACCCTTGCATCCTGGAACCCCAGATTAGCACCTCCATCATAGTTGTGCAGATGAAAAGAAATGAGATGCAAATAATCCTGGCACTTAATAACACTTCAGGTGTAAAGTCTCATACAGTAGGCTGAAATCCAAAGTTCGTTCTCAAAGCTATGTTTGATTTATAGCTTCTTACCAATGGTTTTCTTTTCTGGTCAGCATATGTGGTTGAATGTATGCTAAGTACTTACATATTAGAAACCAAGTCTCAAAGAGGACTTTAAGAACAAAACACTGAGAACAAAATTACTTTGCCCTACAGGCAATAATGACAGGGAATGAGCAAGTTATAGGTCCCTAATACTCCCATCTATTACTTTGACTTTTGTGGGCCCAGGGACTTAAATTAATAATTGTTAACATTTTTGTTTTCCAGGAAAGTCATGCTCCCACTGACATCTCACTCCATAGTCTGTCCCACTATTTCAATACAAGTAAATGAAAAAGAATTTTACTATAAGGATGGCTTTGATTTAGCTCTCATTTTTTAAATAATTCATTCTTAAATATCAGTATTTTAATTAATAATGGACAATTTTCTGCTACACATCTCATGATGAAGAAGACTGGCCAGTATACTGATACCCTAAATGGGATGGCTGTTGGCTCAACAATTAGCACTAACTTGCACCTTCTCACCAAAGTACTATGAAGTGCTTTATATTATATCATAGAACAGAGAGCCGAAGAAATGTTTAGCAGCCACATGGTCCTATATCTCACAATTTCTCTGCCTGGAACTCTCACATGTATTGAAGGATTATGTTCCTTTCAGTGGTGGACTGACTGATGTCAACTTGGGTGGAACTCAGCTGTTCTCGTCAGAGGTGGAGCTTGGGTCCTCGCTGTCACCAAGGATGGCTGCTGTTCTCTTCCAGGGAGCTCTCCTCATTTCCTGGCTCCAGCGCAGATCCCTCGTCCTGCCAGCAAAGACTTTCTAGCTTCCACCACTGGTCCTCAGGCCCTTCCAGTGCAGATCCTTGATACAGACTTGCATGAGACATTGCTGTGGGCTCTAGGCCTGTGGCTGGACTCACGCAGGATACTGCTATGTGATCCAGGCCCTTGCTGGATTCTTCAGGTTTCTAGCACACAAGCAGATCTCTTGCAGTCTTCTGCATTTGACTTTTTGGGTGAATATAAGATAATCCTATAAATTTATGAGTCCTGTAATAAATCTATTCCCTTCCAAATCAGACTAATACACTTTCCTACTAAGTTTCAGCCAAGGGGAAGGGAATGAGGGTGGTGGTAGCCACAGCAGAAGGGAGAAGGCTGATGAACACGATGAAGGATGCTTCATATGTGTACTGCGTGAGTGATACAACTGCGGACGTGCACTATGGTGTAAAGTTGTCCAGAAATGGCATCTTCTCTGTGCCCAAGAAGCCTCCCAGGGCCCTCAGTGACAAGCACAGACTCGCTAAGTCACTGGGATGGGTCCCTAGCGCTCATTTTGCTGTCCATCCAGTGCGGCACTGTTCAAGCAGGATTCACAGTTGGGCTGCTCCCACTATGCAGATTACATTTTCAGTAACAATGGATTTTTGTAATTGGCATATGAAATCTACACTCTTCATCCAGTCACAAGCCAAGGCGCTCCTCCAGTGACTAAGATTAAGCCTTTTGTAGAATTATGAATTTGGAGCACTTTTTAAAGGAAACAGGGATTGGATGCCAGGTGGGAATTAGCCAAAGCTGTCACAGCTCTGGTTGTTACTCCTCCTAATCCATCACGCTGAATCAAAAAGAAAACTGAACAAAAAGCTTAGGCAGTCTGTTTGAACGTGCCCTCCTATCTTTCCTGAAGGGATTAAGTCATGACTATGGTTTATTTGGGAAATTATAATCCCCACAAAAATTATTAAATCCACGTGGCATCTCTTTTGATCAAAATGTTCTACAACATGTCACAGTCATAGCAATGTGGTAGGATTTACACCAAAACACAGACACTCTCCATAGTCTCTCAAAAGTTTGTGGGGTTTTTTTGCATTGTTTTGCCACAAGACTACAAGAAATGTTCACATTCAAGCTTTTAAATAATAAGCATTCAAGTTTTGTTATTTAAAGAGTAGTCATACCAATTACAGATACAGACAGAAAGGAATTATTCTTAGCATTTATTCCAAACACTGGATTCCATAAGTCATTCAAACCTTTCTACAACACAGGAAACAGATGCAGTGGCTGAAAATCTGAGTAAGAAGGGAAGAATAAAGCCAACTCTGTGACACATATAAAAGTAAAGTATATTCCCAAGGAATGTAGTGATATTCAATGTCCTTGTGGTAAATGGACCTAAATCTTGGAACACAGTATCTCTGTAAATACATCAGAGATACTTTGTATCATCAAAAAATTAATTTTAATTATAATTACTAATGTATTAATTGTACAAATTCATGGGTTTTACTGTGACATTTCCAGACATGCACCTATCATGGTTTGATCTTATCCGTCTCTCTACTGTATTAACTTTCCCTCTTCCTCTTTCTCCCCTCCCCCAGTGCCACTCCACCTCCTATTCCCTTTATTTTCAGATAACCTTTTCTTTTTTGGGGGGGGATCCATACCACATATGAGAGAAAACATACAATATTTTTCCTTCTGTGCCTAGTGTATTTCAATTAATATAATGTCCTCCTGTTCTATCCATTTTCCTGCAAATGATAGGATTTCATTCTTCTTTACGTCTGAATAATGCTCCACTGTGTGTTATAAACCATATTTTCTTTATTCATTCATGTGCTGAAGGGAACAGAGATGATTCCGTATTTTAGCTATTGTGAACAGTGCCACAATAAACATGGGAGCAGTTACTAATCCCCTAGGCGGCTCATGAGCCAATTAAATTGACACTCCAGTTTAACTGTCACATTGTCCTTAACAAAATCATTAGGAAACAAAACCACAATGAACAGCATGTATCCCAGGAATGGCTCCCTATTAGAAAAGCAAAGTGACCCATCTTATTAATAAGTAAAAGAAGAAAATCACAGGATCATATAAATCAATGCAGAAAAAAAAATCTGACAAAATTCAACACCGAATCATGATTTAAAATAAAAAAAAAAAAACTCTCATACAAACAACAAAAGAGGGGCTGGATGAAAAATAGCAGAGTCAAGACCAGTAGCAAAGTACAGTTATCTCTGGGACATGGAATAGAGACACCTGGAAAATAATTTGATGAATTGGAAAAAAGGAAGTAAATCTCCAAGAATTGGGAGGGAACTAAGAGGCAAACTAGAAACTACAGAGAAGCAGGAGAAACGAAACACAACACAAAGGAATGAGCAAGGCCACTGCGAAAGGAACCCATCTCTCACAGAGGGGCTCTGTCACCACAGACCTGGGTGAGCCAGGAGAGGCCCAGCAGGACCAGGAGAAACGACAGGCCAGGCTGGCAGCCCTGGCCCAGGAAAAGTCCATGGCTCCTAGAAACCGCAAAAGCAGCACAGGATTTTACTCTGAAAGTGACACCTTCCGTACAGCAGTCTGGAGAAGAAATCCAGCAAAGAGCCTGATACATCAACTGATGGATTCGCTGCTAAATTCTACAAGAACTTCAGAGAAGCTACAACCTTGATAGTTCTCAAACTCTTCAGTAAAATTGACAGGAAAAAAGTACTTCCAAAGTCATTCCCCAAAGCTAGCATTACCCTGATCCCAAAACCACACAAGAATCCAAACTAAAAATAAAAAATACTGGCCCATCTCTCTCAACAATATAGATGTTAATATCATCAACAAGATCCTGGCAAACAGACTGCAACAAATCAGCAAAAATCATACATCGTGATCAAATAGGCTCCGACCCAAGATCCAGGGACAGGTCAACACATGCAAAGCAATAAACATGACCCACCACAAGAAAAGGAGCAAGGACAAGAATCACACAATCATCTCAATAGATGCAAAAAAGTGTTTGACAAACTCCAACAT
>PVJO010024395.1:0-24443 GCA_004026905.1 Hystrix cristata | reverse complement strand
GGAGGGGGTGACAGATGGCCGCATAGCGGTCAAAGGCCATGACTGCCAGGAGGCAGCTGTCGCCGTTGCCCAAGGCGTAGATAAAATACATTTGTGTCAGACAGCCAGCGTAGGAGATGGTCTTCCGTGCAGACAGGAAGTTCACCAGCATCTTGGGGACGATGGTTGTGGTGAAGCAAATGTCAGTGAAAGACAAGAAGGTTAGGAAGAAATACATGGGGGTCTGGAGGCGGGTGTTGGAGCGGATGGCCAGGATGATGAGCAGGTTCCCTGATATGGTGACCAGGTAAATGGTGAGGAAGAGAGTAAAGAGTGGCTTTTGGTCCTCGGGCCGAGAGGAAGGTCCCAGGAGGATGAACTCAGTGACACAGAAGGTTTAGTTGACTCCATTGACTCGGGCACAGTCACATACAAGAAACTTGGTGGATAACCTACTTCTGTTCTAAAACCCAAATCAATAGAATCCAGTGAGTCTTCATCTCATTTCTCTGGTCACAATTAGCTGCTTTTTACAGACAACTTGTCAACTTTTACTCCTTGATGTGTTTCCTAGACACACGTCTACGAGCATCACAAGGGCTTCATATTGAAGGCAGAAAGGATAAAACCTTTTTCTCTTTTAAATTCATTACTGGTGGACCTGCCTGATTTATACTTCTTTCATTGTTGTTGTATCTTCTGGTTTTTATTAACATGTATTGATTTTACATATTAGTGGAGTTCAGTGTGATAGTTTAATACATGCATACAGCAGGCACTGATCAAATCTAGACTCCATTTATTCATCCTCCTCCCCGTCTTCACATTTGGTAATCAGTAATCTATATTCAGGTAGAGAACAATCTGGACATTTCTCCAAAAATAAAACTAGATCTACCATATGATCCAGCTATTCAACTTGTAGGTATTTATCCAAAGAAAATAAAATCTGCTTGCCAAAGAGATACCCACAACACCCATATTATGGCAGTGCTTTTATAGTAGGTAAACTGTGGAATCAACCTAGATGCCTGTCAACAGGCAAATGGATGAAGAAAATGTGGTATATACTCACAGCGGAATATTATTCAGCCATAAAGAAGAATGGTTCAGATATATGACTTCTTACTCTTTGGAAAGTTTTAATTTGGGTGAAAGGTCATCAATAAACAAAATATTCAGGAAACATCAAGTATGGATAAATTTTGTTAACAAAATAAATCAGTATAAGGGGAAGACGTGGATGTGGAATGAACTCGGGATACTTTAGAGAGGGTGATCACAGGACACTCACTCCTTATCAAACCAAATTCAGATTGTCAAGCTGATATTCAGTTTTGTGTTGTCTCAAGGGAAAGTGACACGTTACCAAAACTACCAACAGAGAAAATCTAAGAAGAATGCTGAGCCCAGAGTGATAGTTTTGTTTTTGTCGCCTCTGAAAACAGACTAGGGGACTCACTTTCTTTTGCTGTGGCATGAAATCAGTACATCCTCAAAGGCCTCCTTTTTTTTTAACTTAATTTACAAAAATTCATTGTCTGAACTTTGTGTCTATGGCCATACCGCCCTGAACACACCTGACTCGTCTGAATTTACTTTGTACAGTGGGCACCTATTATTTACATATCCAATTTATGTTTTTCCTATTCATTTTCACATGTTTATCCAAAACGATACCTGAGAAATATGTTGGTTTTGTACATATGTTTTTCTTCAGTCATTTCTAGTCACCTAGTAAGGACATCAGAATGAAGAGTTGGTACAGATGTAGAAAAAAGGGAAATACTGTTGAAGGAAATGTGAATTACTGCAACCATTATCAAAAATGGTATGAAACTTCCTGAAAAAATTAAAAATAGAATTACTGTATAATCCAAAAATCCAACCTCTGGTTACCTATATTCGAAGGAAAAGAAATCAGTATGTGGAATGAACATTTGTACTCCCATGTTTATTGCAGCATTATCCACAATAGCTAAGAAATGGAAAAAATCTAAGTGCTCATCACTTGATGAATGAATAAGAAAACATGGCACAAATACACCATGGAATACTACTCAGACATTTAAAAGGGATGAACTCCTTTAATATGTGATAACATGGATTCAACTGGAGGACATCATGTTGAGGGAAAGAAGTCGGGCACAGAAAGACAAAAACTGCATGATCTCACTCACATGGGGAATCTAATAAGGTTGATCTCACAGGAGTTGAGCATTGAATGATAATTATCAGAGGCTGGAAAGAGTAGTAGGGAAAGGTCAGCCAACTAGTACTGAGAAGTAAGTTGAGTTAGATGGGAGCAAGAAGTTATGGTGTACCATTGCACAGCAGGAAAACTATAGACAATGATACATTTTGAAAACACTAAAGAAATAATTGTGAACATTTTTACTACAAAAATATGATAAATATTTTAGGAAATAGATATGTTTAGTCTGATTTGAGTATTACACCAGCTATACATATATTGAAACAGGGCACAGTACCCTATAAATATCCATCAGTACAAAATATTTATCCTAAATTTATTGTAATTACAACAGTATGATATTGTATTATAAAGATACAAAAACCACTGAAACAGACAGACTCAATATATAGGCTTGTCTGATATGTAACAAGGATGATACCACAATGCAGTGAGGAAACGATGATCTTTTCAGTACCAGTTCTGGAGTAATTGAATATCAGTATAAGAGAAAAATAAATTGTAATATACACCACAAACAACAATAGCATCTATAAGTATGACAGATATAAAAATAAAGAGTAAAAACCAAACATTTTCAGAAATAATATAGGAGAGTATGTATTTGTCCAGCCACAATAAAAAAAAATACAGAAGTTACCAACCATAAAGAAGCAAGCAAACAGATTGGACTAATTTAAATTTAAGAACTGTTGGGGTTGGGGATTTAGCTTAAGTGATAGAGCACTTGCCTAGCAAGTGATCCCCAGCACACCCCAAAAAATGTAAGAACTGATATTATTCATCAAAATATACCATTTAGATAGTGTGAAAAGGCAACTTGTGGAGTGAAAAAAGATTCTACCTTTGGCGAGGAAATCAAATTCAGAATATACAAGCACACTTCAATCAATGGGGAAAAGGGGAGAAAGTGCAACAGGAAAAATAAACTAGAAATTTAAATAGCTACTTCACAGAAGAAGAAAAAAATGACCCACAGACATATTAAAAGAACTTAAGATTCAGTTGATATTAAAAAAAACTAGAAGTTAAAACCATCACAAGATACTACATCACACACACCAACATAGTTAAGATTTGAAAGACAAGGGCTTGGGGGAGTCACTCGGTGACAGAGTATTTGCTTAGCATGAATGAGGCCCTGAATTCAATCCCAGCATCACAAAAAACAAAGAAAATTTAAAAGACTAACAACCTAGATTTTGCTGAATAGTTGGAGCAACTAAAACCCTCTTTTGCTACAAATGAGAGTATGTAATGGTAAAACTCTCAGGAATGCAATTGGGCAGTATCTATTGATGTAAAGGGTAAAACACCTGACCACAATTTCCATTCTTTGGTTTATACATATGTAATTCCACTCCAGAGAATTATGCATGTGCAAAAGATACTATAAGAGTATTCACTGCAGCTCTAACCATAACTAAGCAAATTGGAAGACACCTAAATGTAAATCTATATTATAATGGATTTTTAAATTGCAACGTATTCATATAAAGAAAGTCTAACAGAATGAAGATTAATAATGTAATACACACTAAACATTGGTGAATTTCACAAACAAAATGTTGAGCAAAGTAAGTCAGATAAAACTGATAAATTGATCTACATTCAACTTCAATTTTTCTGTTCCACAGTCAACATTCTAATGGCATGTTATGAGAAGAATAACAGAGTTAAAATACTGGCCAATATACTTAGGCTAAGGCAATATCTAATCAGATGAAGAATAGATAATTCATCTCCACTGTCTCCTTGTGGGACATTTACCCAAGTTTTCTTATCTGAGATACAGATAGGAACAATAGGGTGACAGTAGGAAGCCCAAAGCAATGTCCCTGAAATGGTGGACAAGAGAAACACTTTTTGAGAGTCTATAAGCGGAACAGAATCCCACTTTGAAATGGCAGTACAACTCCTCTCATTAGGGAGTCACATACAATTAGTCTCTGTCCCCACTAATAAGGACCCTGAGATTTCCAAACCTGGTAAATATTCCCACACGAGCCACCTCAGGGATTTCCGGTTCCACTTATTGTAATGCCAGAAATCTACTCTACTTTTCCCCATGACTCTGAATTTTATATTCATTCCATAAGGGGAAAAGGCTGGAGTATCCAGAAGGGGCTGTGATGTGAATTTACCATTTTCCAAGAGTCTCCAGAGCCCCATAGCCCGTGAGCATCTGAGACTGGTTGAGATTGTTGGGTAAGTGCTGAGTCAGACAGACCTGGGATGAAGTCTGGGCACTTCCACTTACTTGCACAGTCACATCAGACAATTTATTTTACCTCTTTATAATTCAGTTTCCCCCTTTTATCTTATAAAACAAGACAAGTCCAGTGAAATAAGCAAAGCACTTTGAGCACAGTCCCTGCACAGGATGCTAGCAGTCAGTGCACGTTAACTCTGCTGCCTACTGCAGTTGTTATTGCTGTTGTGACCACCAAGATGCTTTGCAATTTTCCTCTTAGCTAGTGAGTGACAGAGGGAGGATTTATACCCAGGTTTGTCTTACCCCAAAGTCTACACTGTAGAACACTGAGTCATTCAGTTTCTTGTTTGGGGTGGGGGAGGAAAATTCAGGTAAATAAAGCTAACCTGGAAAATTGGGAGGCAGCTATATTTCTTTCTGGAATCTCAAACCTCTTGACTAACTTTTTCTCCAAGTTCATTTCAATTTCCCTCCATGGATATATCTCAAAGCCTGACACAGGCTATGGTGGCCAAGACACTGCCCCTTTCCACAGCTCCACATGAATTTATAACTTCAGAGCCCTAAACTCTCTGCATCAGTAACTCCAAGTTTGGAAAAGACAACCCAACTGGCATCATTTGACTCAGCTGACTTGGGGTCCGATAGCCTGTGACCAGGGAAGGCCTGTGTCATATTTCATGAAATTCATCACATTGTTCGCTATTCTTGAGCAAAAATGGTCTTTTCATACTGGTCAGGCCCTTTATTTTCTGGAAACCTCCACATGTGCTGGGAAATGTATATCCCTCCTCTTCTTGCTTCTTACTCATAATATAGCTAATTACTATTTCAGGTCCCAAATTATATTTAAACTTCTCAGAGGTGCTTTCCATGAACTCTAATAGAAATAGATGCTCCAATTATACTTTCTCAATGGTATCACCATATTTCTCTCTTTTAATGATAATCAGACTTTCTGACTGTGTATGTCCTATTATTTATTTTCAGTCTCCCCAATTAGGTTGTAAGCACAGAGCTACTTTTTTGAAGTATCCTATACATAAAGGAATGCCTGGGATTAGGTAAGCGATAAATGAATATAGGAAAAATTTCCCACATGGCACCCTAGGCCCTCTGTGGCTGCATTCTAAAGAATGGATCTATTTCTCAAGGCTTCTCCCAAAGTAGTTAACAAATATCTGTAGCGGCTGCAGGAAAATGAAAGTCTGTCTGCCCCAGAAGATGGAATTGTGTCAGGGACTAAATTCCAGGTTTAGTAGAAGATCTAATTTGTATGTGACATATCCCCTTCTTAGCTGTGTGATCTTAGGCTAGTCATTTAGCATCTCTGTCTCCGTGGGGAAAATATATCCTGCCTTAGTCAGTATACATTGAATGATGAAATACATTGGTATATAGTCTATATATAAACAATCTTTATACACTTTCCACTTCTGTGAATCATCTCCGGAATCTTTGCCTTTGCATTTTATCCCCTTCTGGGAATAACTCAGAGTGATCCACATCTCCGGCACCCCTTCTTTTGTTCTTTTTATGTTCCCAAGACATTCCAGATATTCAGACACTTGCGAAGTATACTAGAGCTTATTTCTCTGATGATAAAGGAAAATAATTCTCCTGTGCATACTTCAGAAAATTTTAATTTTGTACTCCTAAGAGTGAAGTTGGAGGGATGAAAAGCCCTTTACTTCAGGGCCCAGATCCTACAATTACTATTCCTAAAACAAGTCGCTGAACTTTCAAAACATAGCCAAAATCCATCTACTTCACTTTGTCTCCTAGGTCCTATTTGTGTTTCTTTACTGATCTCCCTGCTTGCAATCTTGCTTTTATGACATTTCTCTAAACAGCACCAGAACAGTCTTTCCGTATCATAGTCATTTACAGCTTAACTACCCCGCGTGTGTCTGACTATAATGACAATAAAATCCAAATTCCAAGTTAAAAATCCAAGTTAGATAAATCCAATAAAATCCAAGTTAGAGATGTCAAGATTTTAATTGTACCTGGGCTTCTTTCCAGGATACTTAGTTTCTTTTTCAATAAGTTGAGTGCTCTAGTTCAAAGATGGAATGTTCAATGAGATAATGTCCAAAGCCTAGCGTGTTAAAGGCTTGGTTCTTGGTTCCCAGCTTGGGTCTACTGGGAGCTGGTGGAAACTTTCAGAGGTGAGACTTAGTGGGAAGTTCAAAGTCACGGAGGATGTACCCTGGAAGGGAATATGGGACCCAGTCTCTGCCTTTTTCTCTCTTCCGTGTCCTAGCCATGAGATGAGCAGTTTTTCTCCACCATGCTCACCTTTCCATTATGTGCCACCTTACCACAGGCCCAAATGCAACAGGGTCAATCAGACCCAATCAACCACGGACTGAATCCTCCACAAGTATGAGCCAGAAGTAAACTTTTCTCTCTCTAAATTAATGATCTCAGGTATTTGTTCTAAAGATGTGAAGCTAATACTTTGGATGTAACAGTAATTCTCTCACAGGGCAATTTCAGATTTTAATGAGATGCACAGACATCAGTATTCTGGTGTTGTATTTATTTTACACCTTTGTTTGCATCAAGACGATATGAGGGCAAGAACAAATTTTGAAGTGTTATCCTTCACTTTATTCTTTAGTTCCACCACAACATGAAGCCAGAAAACCACACCAGTGTCTCTGAATTCCTCCTCCTGGGCCTCTCTGAGCATCAGAGACAGCAGCCTCTCCTCTTTGGCACCTTCTTGGTCATTTACCTAGTCACTGTGGTGGGAAATAGTCTCATTGTCCTCGCAGTCAGCGCTGATCCACAACTCCGCAGCCCCATGTACTTCTTCCTGGCCAATTTCTCCCTCACCGACTTGTGTTTAGCATCTACCACGATTCCCAAGATGCTGGTGAACATCCAGACTCACAGGCACACCATCTCCTATGCTGGATGCCTAACCCAGATCTATTTCTTCCTGTGGTTCATCGGGATGGATGTTTTCCTCCTAGCAGTGATGGCGTATGACCGGCTGGTGGCTATCTGCCATCCCCTTCACTACACCTTGGTCATGAGTCCCAGACGCTGTATCCTGCTGGTAACCACATCGCTAGGTCTTGCACATTTGTACTCTCTAACCCACACCATTTTCCTGACTCGGTTATCCTTCTGCATGGATAACATCATTCCTCACTTCTTTTGTGAACTTCTCCCCTTGTTGAAACTCTCTTGCTCCAATATTTATGCCAACCAGTATGTGCTTTTGTACTGGGGAGGGGCCTTAACTGTCTCTATTCCCTTGCTAATCATCATTTCATATGTTCGTATTGTGGCCACCATCATGAGAGTCCCGTCAGCAAGTGGGAAGTGGAAAGCCTTCTCCACCTGTGGCTCCCACCTCTCAGCAGTTTGTTTGTTCTATATGTCTGCCATCGGAGTTTACTTCGTTCCTTCCACTGCTGATTCGGCAGGCAAGGACAGGATTGCAGCGGTGATGTATGCTGTGGTGACCCCCATGCTGAACCCCTTCATCTATAGCCTGAGGAACAAAGACATAAAGAGTGCTTTGGGGAAATTCCTGTGCTGGAGGGCACTGCAATCTCCATGAAGCCTGAGACATCATTTTGGGAACTCAGGGAAATCAACTGGTAGAGTTGTTTTGGCGCCCAAATTCAAACCCTGGATCTTCTGTTTGCTAGCTTCCCAACTGAAGGCAAAATTAAATGACTTTGCTGAGCTGAAATTTCCTCACCTCATCAACGGGAGTACCAACATAATTTCTTGTTCCAGTTCTCGTCCTTAGATACTTATTATCTTTAGTGAGATTAAATATATTCCTTTGAGGTAAATATTTTCATCTTTTTCATTATACTAAAGAGAAGTCAGAGGCTCAGAGAGGCTAATTACTTGCCTAAAGTTATACAGATAATCAGTAACAAAGTCAGGATTGGAACCCAGATATCTGACTCCAACGCACACATTCTTAAATGATTACAGTATGCCTAAATGGACATGAAATCTACATATTCCTTTCAATCATTAGCTTTCTTTCTTTTCTTGCTTCCTTCACACTGCAACATATACCACTCCAATCAACAATTTCTCTCAAGACTAGCTTGATTTAATGATAGGCAAGGCCAATAATGAGCTAGAGACTAGAAGTCTAAAACCCCACAAAGACTCTGATACCTCCCCAAGGGAGTAGATGCTCCCCTTGAGCGTAAGTCTCTAGTTAGATATTCTGAAATGACTTACAAATCAAGCCGTATGATCAAAGTTAAGAGCACCTGAACCACATTGTTCTAGGCTTTTGCTGAGGTTTTTTTTTTTTTTCTGATGTATTTTTTTTAGCATGGGCCAACAGTCTATGCTTAGGCTATTTAAAAATATATCTTAGCAATTTCATTAATTGCATCGCTTCCAGGGATGCTGCTAAGAATATATGCTGACAACCTCTGGAGGATTTTTCAATAATTTATAGGAGAAATTTTAGAACTTGCACTCCATTCTGTCAGTTTCTTCCCTACATAACCATCACTCTACTGAGATCTCATTGATAAACTCGGATTTTTCAAAATAGTTTTTCTATGTCCTCCATCATTCCACTTAGAAGGGAAAGACAGTCGTCGCACTAAGGTAGATGGTAGTTATGCCTGTTTTGAATCCCTTCATTTATGCAGCCTGAGAAACAGAAATACAAAGTCAGCACTGTGGAAGGTACTCAGAGAAAATTAGCCTAACACTCTTTCTCAGGACCTTGGGGTCCTGACTCCAAGCCTCAGAGGTGAAAATTGACCATTGGTCTCTGAAAGCGCAACCACTGTAGCCTCTGAACCTGAAATTTCTTTGTTGTCAGGTTTATGTTTTGATGGACAGGTTTGCGCCTGAGGACAGGGAGGGATCCAGTGACATCGGCGACTGCCAATCATCTTCCAGCAATGTGCACGCTCTCAGTAGCTCTCTACACACTCTCAGAATGGTGCCTGTTCTTTTTTTGTTTTTTCTGGATGCCCAAGAGAAGTCCACATTTAGGGGACTTGCATGCATACAAAACGAAAATTAGCCTAGTTTTTGTTCAGCTCAAGTTATAAAGAAACTAGGAAAGATATTACTAGTCCAAGAACATAGGACTCATTATGTCTAGTAGAATTAAATACAGAAGAAATATTTTGACTTAAGCACACAGTGCTGCGTAGAACAAGAAGAAAAGGGATTTTAAGTCCTGGAGTCTACTGCAGACTTTGCATGAATAAACTGTGTGACTGCTGCTTAATCACTTAACAATGATGAGCCTTGATTTGCGCATTTGAAAGATAAATGATTGGCTCACAAACCCCAGTTCTAATAGAACTGAGTGTTACAGCAACAAGAACTCAAAACTCGATTTCATAAATTAAAAATCAGGACCCTCAATCCACCACTTTCATGCCACGTAATGTAGGACAACTTCCTTTTCTCTGAGTTTTGAGTTTTTACATGTAAAACTGGAAGAACAACTATGTCATAGGATTATTCTGGGTAATAAAAATGTATGAAATCACTTAGACCACAGTAGGTTCTCGGTACACATTTATTGAATCTAAGTCTTCAGAATATTAGGGCTTCCCTTCAGTCTCTTTGTTGGGACAAACCCTCAATTACTCACACCTCCTTCTCCAGTGTTCTTATCCATCATTAAGAATAGTTCATACAAAGAACTCAAAAAAATTAACCCTTGAAAAACCAATAACCGAATCCAAATTTGACAAATTAACTGAACAGACATTTCTCAAAAGAAGTACGAATGGTCTACAGTACATGGAAAAATGTTCATCATCTTTAGCAATCAGAGAAATGCAAATCAAAACAACTCTGAGATTCCATCTTACTCCAGTCAGAATGCCTAGCATCAAGAACACACACACACACACAGACACACACACACACACACAAACACACACTCCAAATGTTGACAAGGATGTGGGAAAAAGGAACGGTACATTTTTGGTGGGAATGTAAACTAATACAACCACTATTAAAATCATTATGGAGATTTCTCAAAAAACTAAAAATTGAAATTCAATTTGACCCAGCTATACCTCTTCTGGTATATTCCTGAAAGAGTTAAAAACATCATACTATAGTGATACATATATGTTTATAACAGCACAATTCTCAACAGCTGAGCTCTGGAAACAGCCAAATGCTCTTTAATGGACAAATGGATAAAGAAAGTATGATATATATACACAACAGAATCTTATCCAGCCATAAAGAAGAATAAATTTGTGGTATTTTCAGGAAAATGGACGAATCGAGATCCTAGTGTTAAGTAAAATAAATCAGACACAGAAAGTTATATATTGCATGGTTTCTCTTATATGAGAAACCCAAAACATAAATAAAGAGTAAACAAAAGCAGAGCTTTGTGGGGAAGGACAGCAGAGGAATTGAGAGGGGGGGAAGGTAGGAGGGGAAAGGAGACCAAAAATGATCAAGATATGATACACACACACACTCACACACACACACACACACACACACACACATATATATCAACTCTAAAAACAAAGGTAAATAGCATGTATTGCAAACATATACCAATAGAAAAAGAATTGTTTCAATTGTTTTTTCTGGTATGTATTTTGGAGGTTTCTAGACACAGAGCTGAGGAAACCTTAGGAGAATTATCCTGCTTATTATTTAATTCCTTTGTACTTGCCTCACATGGGCATCCAAGAGTTGATTCAATATAGGCAGAAAAGCATGCTTATATTAGGAGGAATGTTGCCTCACCAGGCTTGATCTACAAAGGGAAGAAATTCAATGAGGTACCAACTGTCCTAATTTTCCCCTTTCCTCTGGCCTAATTGATTACTCTGGGCATGCTCAGCCCAGTTCCTTGGGATCCTAGACTCTGGTGGGTAACTCCAGGAGCAAAGAAGCCAACTCCACACACCGGGGAGGCCCTCCTGAATCCAACACTGCCTGCTTTTGGGTTGACTAGAAAAGCAGTTAGGCTTTCACTTCAAGTTCCACCCTCCAACATAGACATTATCAATAGTAAAGTGACAGTTTTGCCTTCACCTGGATTTACCTCATCTTACATATCAAATAATTAATAACTCAAGTAGGGAAGAAGAGTTTATTTACTAAACTCCATCAAACACTCCTAACAACCCAAAATTCACAGCTCCACCACTTAGGTGCTGAGTGATTCTAGTATAAATTATTTAACCTCTCTGACTTTCCTTGTCTATAACAAAAAGATAAATATAAAAGTTTAAGACTTTATTTTTTAAGAACAGTTTTGAGTTCCTAGTAAAATTGGAAAAGAAGCATAAAAAGCTCATTAAATCCCTTTTCCATAGATAGCCTCCCTCATTAACAACATCCTCCACCAGAAGATCTTTGTGAAAGTTGAGGAGATCTACATTGGCACATCATAAACACCAAGAGTCCCCACTTTATATTAGGGTATACTTTTGATGTAGCACATTCAATGAGTTTGGGCAAATGCATAACAACATCTATCTACCATTATAGTTTAAGCTGAGTATTTTCACCTATTCATATCTGCCTCCCCCTAAGTCATGGCAACCACTAATCCTTTTACTTTCTACGTAATTTTACCTTCTCTGGTGTGACACATATTTGGGATCATACATATGTAGCCTTTTCAGATTGACTTCTTTAACTTGGTAATTTGTTTTATGCTTCCTCCATATCTATTAAGTCTTGATAACTCATGTCTTTTTAGAGCTCAGTAATATTCCAATGCCTGAATGTAACACAGCTTAGTCATCTATTCACATACTAAAGAGTATCTTGATTGCTTCCAAGATTTTGCAGTTGTGAATAAAGCTGCTATAAATGTCTGTGTGAATGTTTTCCGCAGATGAAATGGCAGAGTCACTGGCGCATTAGCCTATCTCATGGCAGTTGAAGAGTATACTGCACCCAGCAAAGGCGAAAGTAGAGCTACATAAAGCTGCAGGTGCAGGGACTCCCACGATGTTGGGGATCCCTTCCTAGAAAAGTTTCAGAGATAGTACCTCTCCACCCCTGGAGGCCTGGAAGGCAAAGCCTTAACTTAAAACAGATTATTGTTGAATCTGAAGATTTTTCCTTTTCTTCTTTCCCATTTACCTCTTTTGGAACAGGAGTATCTGTCTGATGCCTGTCTCACCATTGTATTTTGGAAGCCTGTCCTGTGTTTGATTTCACAAGTTCATAACTGGAGATCAATTTGCCTCGAGATACTTGAGCTTTACCATTCTTACTTAGATGACATTTGGATGAAACTTTCTACTTTAAGTTTTTGATTTAATGCTGGAGGGAGTGAAGACTTTTAGGACTATTGAGATGGAATAAATGTATTTTGCATGTGAGAAGGACATGGATATGAATGAGCAGAAGCAGAATGTGATGGCCTAAGTGTTTGTGTTCACCCAAAATATGTGTGCTTTGTAATAGAAAGTGTTTACAGTTTATAATAATTACATTCATCCTGAGGAATTGGGGGAGATTGTATGTATACCATTTTGATCATTTTTACTTCCTCTTCCTCCCTAAAACTCATATATTGAAACCTAATCATCAATGTGATTGTGTTAGAGAATGGAGCCTTTGGGACATAAGTAATGAGGGTAAAGCCTTTATGAATGGGATTAGTATCCTAATGGAAGAGCCACAGAAAGCTGTCTTTTCCTTTTCATCATGTGGGGACACAGAAAGAAGGCACCATCCAGGGACCACAAAGCAGGCCTTCACTCTGCCAGTGCCTTGATCTCGGACCTGCCAGACTCCATAATGGTGGCAAATAATGTCTATTGTTTACAAGCTACCCTGCTTCGTATTTTCTTATGGCAGCCTGAATAGACTAAGGTACTCAGGAAAATTGGAATAGCTCTTTGGGATAGCTCTTTGGGATTACCTTTTCTAAACTCCCATCATTTCTTTTTCAATGTACCTATCTCAGTGATATTTCACTAAATAATTGCCTAAGAGGATATTTGATTTCTTCTTCCATTCACTCTACAAACATTTACCAAGCTTCTCTTATGTGCCCAGCACTCTGCTAGATCTGCTCTATCTGTGGAGAATAAAATATACTTTGCCCCTGTTGTCATGGCGCTTATAGTCTAGTATATAAACCTTGTATGCTATACTGTAAGTTCCATGAAAGAAAGGATTCTCTTTTATTCACTCTAGCTAAATAAATGAAAAATAAATATAGAAACAAATAAGTTAATGCTTTCTATTGGGAAGGGTGAGCTTAAAATATGTCTGGATCCAAAACTTTTATCACTGTGCTATACAGAGCACACTGATTTATAAAAACTTGCCTCAAGCCAAGGTGCTGAGGTTATTACTATCATAATATTTCCAAAAAGGTGACATTATATACTAAAAATAGCCCCAACTTTGTGGAAAGAACAGCTCACTTTAAATTTAGGCTACTCACTTTTTTCGTGGGCTTACCTTTACAAATGTTTTAGGCTGATCCTTGATTTCTTTAACTGTGATTAAGGATTTAATATAACTTAAATTATTACACTGTGAGGATTAAGTTAGATGACTCCCATGGAAGACAGGACCAAATAAATGTTATTTAAAGCGAATGATGGATTACCAAACATTTTCTGAGCATCATGGAGTACTGTGGTTACATGTTGATTCTCTGTATTCAATCTAGAATATTCACCCACTAGCAAGGTGATATTGAGCAAGTTAGTTTCTCTAAGCTTTAGTTTGCTGACCTGAAAATTGAGATAATAGTGGCATCTAATTCATATGATTATTGTTTTGTTTTGTTTTGTTTTGGTGCTGGGGATCGAACTCAGGGCCTTGTGCTTGCGAGGCCAGCACTAACCACTGAGCTAAACCCCCAGCCCTCATATGATTATCGTGAGGATTAAATAACAAGAACATTTGAGAACGTTAAGCTGAACGCCTGATACCCAGTAAGCATCCGGCAAGTGTAACCTAATACTATTGACAGCTATACATACTCGGTGTTGTCTGTGCTCACATGAGTTTCAGATTTTGAGAAGTGGTTGGTATGAAACAAAATGTTTCTTTTTGTTTTCTAGGGAAACTAATGACTTGTGCTCTCAGCATGAACAGAGCACAACTAAAAGAGAAAATGATCATTCAAACTGGATGGGTAAAACAGAGTTATGAGTCACATCAAGAAGGAAAGCATAAAATACTGTTTCTCAACCACATAATAACCCCGTAAATCAATGATAAAAACATTAGCAAACACATAGAAAGACATGATCTAAAAATTCAGTGGAGGAACTAAAATAGTAAATATATGTATATGAGAAATCATCCCCCTCAATCAGGAAAATAAAAAGTAAAGCTATCATAACATATTATTTCTTTCCCCCCTTAGACTGGGGAAAAGAAAAGAGTCTGCAAATACTACTTTTAGACTTTGAGGAAAAGGACGACCTCCCACATGCTCTTGAAGGTTGTACAATAGGAACAAACCTTTTGGAGGACATTCTGTTGACACCCCTGAAATTAAAAATGTACATATACTTTCACCATGTATTTCTATCTGTACAGAAATATGTGCAGACAAAAATACCTATAAAAGGATATTCATTGTACCATGGTCTTTGTATAGCCAGAGAATAGAAGATAATTGATACAAATAGGGAAATGTACATAACTTGTAAGTACATTTAATATTCTATGAAATACCTTATAAGTAATTGGGGAGGTCTGATAGTACCATGGAAGGCTCATGATACATTGATGGGAGAAATAAAGTTTCCGAACAAAGGATCTCATTTTTGTAAAAGCACAATTTTATATATATAATGTTCATTTGGTCATAGAGAAGTATCTGTATGGATACATATTAGGTTATTAACAGTGATTATCCCTTGAGAGAATGGGAGGATGAGAAACAGATGCTTGCTTTTTACTCAATGCATGTTTTACACCGAATTTTTTAATGAGTGTATGTTGCTTAAAAGAAAGTAAAACAAAAGGCTGAATTTGCAAGGGCTCAGGGCAGGAGAGACTCATCGCTGCCTTGAGCGTATCTGAGTTTCTGTGGGCTTCTTTCTCAGGACCTAAGTTTAGAGCACACATAGCAAACCCTGTAGAGGCCAATCTCCCAGGTCCCGGCCATTCTTCTGGGGTCAGTTGAGTTGCTAACGCACAGTCACTGATACAAACATTGGAAACACCAGCCCTTGGGCTCCAATCCCCAAAGAAGCAGGGTTGGACAATGACACATGGGAGACTCCGTGCTAGTGAGAACCCTGGAATCTGTGCAGAGTCATGCGATGTAACCTCAGCTCCCAGCGCCTTGCCCAGTCCTGTTCTCCTGGCTTTAAAAAGCGGAAGCACCACAGGAGTCGGCAGCTCTACCCCTCCAATCCTTCCCTGATGCTTTTCTTTCTCTTGTGCTTGGTGACTTCCTCTGTCTCCCCTGGGTAGCTGGCTCCGTGCTGCTGTCCAAACAAGGCAAGAGGACACAAGCTGCCTGAAAGGGGACAGAAGCTCCTGAACCAGCCCATTCCAGTATAACCCAGAGTCCACAGTAAGCTAAAGATCTGCTCACACCTGCACGCGGAAGTTTCTAGATAAGTAGACAACTCCTCGATAGGCTGGCAGTAATTTCTGGAGGCAAGACCATCTTTTTTCAAAATTGATCCTTTGAACAATAATGTGAGTATTGTGAAGTTTGTCTCTGACCCTTTAAGACATGTTCTGTTTTTCCCTTTCTTCATAGTGTCTCTTCCTGCCACCATCCTAAAATACGCGGTCCCCTCCCCACTTAAAACTTATACACAGTCAAGAGTAATCCCTTCTGGGAAATTTTCCATGAGTCACAGACCTATCTGTTGGATTCCAGAGAGCTTCAATCAGTTGGGCAGGTATTTATAAGTAATCCAGAAATCATCCCCTGAACATGGTTGCCCACTTTTTCTTCTCTTAATAACTGATCCAGACTTTTCTCCCCTTTTCTGGGAATAAACAATTCAACAAGGAAATTCAGAAGATGGGTTAGTTGTGCTACACAAGCGCCTCCTTTGTTTACAAAGGGAGGTCTGTGGATCAGATTGTGAGCAGGAAAAGGGACCTATTCTGTGACAAGGAACCCAAATTCCTACAGAAATTTTAAATGAACCGCTCCTCATGGTTTCATAGGACTTTTAAAGTCCCTCGATGTCTACAGTTCTTCTGTTTGTCCTTCTAAAGCTTCGATATTGAAAGCAGGTATTAATCTTCCCATTTTCCAGATGCAGAAGCAAAGTGGTTCCTTTAAATTCTCAGAAAGTTTTCATGAAAGACCTGGGACCAAAGTCCAGATGTCCCATTTCCTACTTCAAAGTTCATTTCACTCACTACACTAGTGGAGATTTGGGGGGGGGGTGTTTGTTTGTTTGTTTGTTTTGGGGGGAGCATCACTGGGGATCAAACCAATGCTAGGCAAATGCTGTACCACTGAGCTTTATTCCCATTCCACTGGTGTTTCTTTATCTATACCATTTTATAAAGCTCCTCTGATAGTTCCCCGTTCTTGGCTTCCCACCTCCTTGCTCACATCACGGTCTTCTCTTCTGGCCCTGAGGACAAGCTGCACTACGGGTCAGGCAAGTTCTCCCTGCTATGAGGGAGAAAAGGAGAACTCCTGGGTTCCAGGCAGCTCACCCTCTGACCACTTCTGGGACACTTTACAGACTTAAGGGCAGCTTTGTCACAGAAGCTATATGGACTTAGCCTGTTCGGGTGGCTGCTAACTGTGACTCAGAGCTTAGTGCCTTCCTACACCTTTCCTAAAACATGAAAACAGATATCATGTGTTTTCTAAAACACAAAGTCAAGACCAGCGTAGGTCCAGCCCCAGAGGCTGGAGCTTCTGATTTAGACACATCTATGACAACCTGGTTCCAACCCTACACTCTGTGACCCTGTGAGATTTAACTCATCTTTTTGGCCCTCAGTTTCGCGATCTGAGAATGGGAATAATAACATCTATTCTTTAATTTCATAATAAGAATTAAAATAGAAAAAATATAATAGGCACTTACCATTGACCAATGCACAGGATAGCATAATGGAAAAGAAAAGAGGAAGGTAGAAACTGAAATGATGAGGGGCAGTTTAAGCAGTGGCAAGGCTTCGGGTCACATGGAGCTGAATTCAAATCCATTTTCGCCAATTAGTAACTCTGATATGGAGCACATCACAGAAATCCTGTGAGCTTCCAGTTCCCAATTTGTATAGTGCAGAAAATAATACTTCACAGAGTTGCTATAATTGCTACATGAAAAAACACATATAAACCTCTCAGAATAACATGTGACATACAGCTAAGTCCTCAGCATATGTAGCTACCACTTTTGCTTCTCATTCATCATCATACCTTTTTGAAATTAATTCACGATGTTTAATATTATGTTCTGAATTGCCGCATTTTCATAGTTAAAAGACCTAGTGTTTGCTCTCTTGAGTTGTATCGTGGTGGCATCCAGTTCCATGGAGAAGAAGCTAAATACATTCAAGCTATCCAGGCGTAAGCATGAAATCCAGTCACCATTTAATACTAAGTTACACTGAGCAAATCATTTCAGCTCACTAAACCTTAGTTTGCTCATCTATGTGATGAAGATCACAAGCGATTGGAGAAGGACACACAGCTGGAAATGTCCTGGAATTGATACAAATACTGCCTGGCATAATGTGTGTGAAATTGCCCTACACAGAGACAGTTCTTTATTGTTTTCACTTTTTCTCCTAACAGTCAAATTGCAAAGTCTAAGAATTCTTTGAATAGTCATGGATATAGCTTATGTGTAGACTACCAACTTTGTTATTATGTCTTTATTTTTTGTGACCAGACAAAATCAGATTATTCTATGACCCCAGACTTTGCTTAGTTCTGGGAACCACATTTTAAGGGAAATGACAGAGCTCACAGAAGAAAGACATGGAGGGCAGAGAAACCAGCAACTCTGTGTTTAACAACACAGAAAAATTAATGGGAAAATTTTCCTGCATTTACTAAATATTTGCCAGGAACCAAGTACTCTCATTTAATACTCATAACGACTTTGAGAATGATGTACTGTCCATATCCCCATTGTGAAGATAAGAAAACTGACGTCAGGCTTTTCACTGCCACGGGGTGTTGATTTGCTGATTGGTGTTTAGATTCTCAAGGATTTTCCTGTCGAAAGGTAATGGGCTTGTTCTATGAGATCTCAAAGAACCAAACTAGTTTGAGTAGAAACAAGAGGAAATCATACTTTAGTTTCTCCTGTAGAAGAGAAACTGACAACTAAAGCTCCCTGCCACTGACAGCATTCAGGAAGAGCAAGGCGGTTAACTTCTCCATGATCTTATGAAAGGAGATGGAGCATTGATTGAGAGGTTGGGTCAAATCTACGGTCCTCATGGTTTTTCCTCGCACATCCCCTGACGAAAACTTATGCACGTTTAAAACGTGGCACATAAAATTGTTCAGATGTTTAAAAATAGCTGTAAAACTATAATATAATGTACATTGTACTTTTAAGACAAAAAGCTGCATTATTTCTTAAAATGTATCCAATGGCATCTAAACATTACAGCAATTTGATAGTAACATCATCTGTTTTTAAAATACAAGAAAAGGTCACCTTTAATGGCTTCAAGTTATATGTCATTGCTTTTCAATTTAAACATTTACTTCCGTTCCTCTTCAAATTTTGTCCTGTTATAATTATTTCTTTTTTTCCGTTATAATTATTTCTATGCTGAGAGCCTTTCAAAACTTACTTTTTACAATGAAGAATATAAAATCAAAGTCATCTTTTAATTTCTTGTGACTAAAATTATGTGTTAAAGATAATCAGAAAAAAATTGCTAGTAGTAAAGAACCGACCAAAATTATATTAAGATTAGCTTCGATTATAGGAAGTTGACAATATTCCCATATTTTGACCTACAAAAATAGTAATTTTCTATGGTACTATATCACAGTTTCCAAAAACAATGATCAAACCTAACTAAGGTCATTCCTTGGGATTCATGGAAGGTGGGTGCCACAATCCTTGTGTGCACCAGAATCTTCAGATTTTGATTCATGATTGTTAAACCAGTAGGTGTGGAACCTACAGACTCAAGGGGGCAATTTAAGAAAGTTTTCTGTAAAAACAACTAATGGAACAATGTTTTGTCTTTTTAAATTACTTCGTATAACCAGAAGTATTATTTATTACTACAGTAAGTCTAAAATTAGCATCAATTCTATCGTTATTTATATTTCATTTGTTCCATGGGAGACAGGGTAAGGAGACATCTTGAGGATAAGATCAATTTAGAAAATAGATAAACAGAAATTAACAATCTGGAAACTTCTCAATGTGTAGTCTTTGAGAAATTTGGGGCACCAACGAGGGTGCTATTGTATGCATCTCCTAAAGTGAACGTGGCTACACCAAATGAGTTCTTCCAACATTGACTTCAGGAGGCAGATTCCTTTCTTGTGTAGCTCACCAGCAAGTCTGTTACTGTGAATAAAATGTCTTCATTTTAGTTTGGAAAGTAATGTTATGTAACAGCTAATAGTATAGCCTTTGGATCCAGAGATAAATGACTTAAATTCCTATTTTTGCTCTTTGAGAGCTTAAACTTTCTAGGCTTCAGTTTTCTAATTTGTAAAACCAGCAAAATAATAACAATAATATAAACAATGTCTTTGTGGTGTTATTGTTTATGTAAATATAATATAGCAAAGTCCCTGATTTGAGGTGAACGCTCTGTAAATATTAATTATGAAGATGGTGATGATGTTAATATAAAACCTATATTATTTTGGGAAATTATTAAGCACTTGAGCCTTTTATCAGCACCGTATATAGTTTATACTGGGGCACATCAGTAAGAATAACTAAACAGCCTGCTCATATTTCCAAGCGTATAAAAATAATCTTTCTTGTTCTTATGGCAACAGATGGACAATACCAACTGGACTAGTGTGTCCCATTTTATTCTCTTGGGCATTTCTATGCACTCGGAAGAACAGATCCCACTCTTCCTTCTTTTCTTGCTCATGTACACAATCAACATTTCTGGCAACTTTGCCATCATCACACTGATTGTCTCTGCTCCTCGCCTCCACACCCCCATGTACATCTTCCTCAGTAATTTGGCCTTAGCAGACATCTGCTTTGCCTCCACCACGGTCCCCAAGATGCTGCAGAATGTCTTCTCCCCTACAAAGGCTATTTCCTACATGGGCTGTTTAGCTCAGACTTATTTCTTCATTTGCTTTGCAGCCATGGAAAACTTCCTCTTGGCAGTGATGGCCTATGACAGATACGTCGCCATCTGCCACCCTTTCCACTATCCCATGATCCTGACAAGAGTGCTGTGTGCACAGATGGTGGCTATGTGCCATGTCCTCTCCCACCTTCATGCCCTACTGCACACCCTTCTCATGGGCCGACTGATCTTCTGTGCAGAAAACAGGATCCCCCACTTCTTCTGTGACCTCTACCCACTGATGGCGATCTCCTGCACCAGCACCCACCTTAACACCTTAATGATTCAAACCGAAGGCATCATCATCATCAATGGCGCTCTGGCCTTCATCGTTGCCTCCTATGCCTGCATTATCTCAGCGGTCCTCCGGATTCCCTCAGCCCAGGGAAAGTGGAGAACTTTTTCTACCTGTGGCTCTCACCTTACTGTGGTGGCCATATTCTACGGCACCCTCACATGGGTCTACTTCCGGCCCCTTTCCAGCTATTCAGTGGCCAATGGTCGAATTGTAACAGTCATGTACACAGTAGTGACGCCCATGTTGAACCCCTTCATCTACAGCTTGAGGAATGGTGATGTCAAGGTGGCCTTCAGGAAATGGATGAGAAGAATACAGATGTCTATAAATGGATAAACCCCAAAGCATAGTTCTGGGTTTTAATTCTGATCCTGGGTAAATTGTTTTGCCCCTCACAGATCTACTTCCTTTAGGATGTCCCAGAAATATCTAAGTTAAGTACATATCGTGGATTTTCTCATCTCATCCATCCATTTAAGATACTTGTCTCTTAAACCTAAAGTACACAAAACAAAATTAAACTGCCATGTTCTTAGTGTAAAACATTAGCGCGGCTTTAATTATAATTGAGAGTGTGCTAATTCTATGGGACTGTACTTAAAAAGCAGAATTGTAATTCTCAGAGTCCTTAAATGAGGCAACGGAAATCAATTCTGGCTGCCTCGCAGAGGAAGTAAGTTTCTCAAAAGGCTACGTGGGCTGCGCTCTTCACCTTGGTCTTTTCTGTAGTTGATATGTGGAACTTGTCTAATGTCAGATACGTGTCTGCTGACCAGTGCTGCCGGGTATGGAAAACACGTGCAAGAACCAACGTGTCTGTCAGACATCAGTTCTTTGGTCCATAGTAGAGTATTGAAAGAATGTGAGTGGGGCCCTCCAAGGCACGGAGTAGAAGATGCAAGTGCAGGCTGATTTGGTCTATCTATTTGGATAAAGTTTCTCTTATAAGATACAAGCAGTTAGGACACCTCAGTGGATAAGGTACTAAAATTGTGGTACTTTTGTGTAATGTACTAGAAGGAGGATTTCAAATAATCTAAATATAAGTCTTAGTCAGAAGTTACACCATTAAGGTGGATTCAAGAAGCTAATTCCCAAGTCTTTGGCTGTACCAGGTTAATAACTTTTTCCAGGTAAAGAGGGCCACAGCACTTATAAAATAATAACAGCAAAGAAATCATGCCAACTTCTGATCACTTAACTCCGGTTCCTCACATTTGCCAGAAAATATTGTACATACCCAATATTTTTCATCTGGATTTCACTGTTTCCTCTCACCTAGTATTTCCTTCTTTCTCAGCCAGCCTCCTCCTTTTTCTATCCCAAGGTGTCCATTCTGTTACTAATCCCCTTTATTCGTTACCATCTGATTAGCATCACCTCTTGACACCTTTGTCTCTGGTAAGAAGCTTCTTCTCCCATTAAAGAACATTTTTAGGATGAAGAAATAGACAGTAGAGTACATTAATACAATAATCCATCCCTATCCACAATTTTGCTTTCCACAGTTTCAGCCACCCACAATCAATTGTGGTATGAAAATATTAAATGGAAAATTCCAGAAGTAAACAACTCCTAAGTTTTAAATTGCATGCTGTTCTGAGTAGGATGATGAAATTTCAGTGTCCTATTCTGCCCTACCTGGAACATACATCATCCCTCTGTCAGCATATCCATGCTGTACATGTTGTACACCCATTAGTCACTTAGCATCCCTCTTATTATCAGATTGAGAAAAAACATGATTTATATAGGATTTAGTACTATCTATGATTTCAGGCATCCTCCGCTAGAGCCTGGGAATGTATCTTCCATGAATAAGGAGGGACTACTATATGACATTTGAAAGGCAACTGGGAAATTCTATCCAAAAATTTGTCCTTAGATGATACCTCTTCCTCTTCTAGGAGTTTGTCTCACAAAATGAATATGTAATGAATATGTATATATATATATGATTAAATATACACATCTATATTTTATGTTTAACATGCTATTATTTATGGCAGTTAAAAGGAGAAATAATATTCGTGCATACTACTGGGAGATTGGTTAATCATGTTTGGTAGTTAGGTAGACAGTATGATCTGCTCATAACTCCTTTTCCCTTTCTAGTCCTTGCTGTGGTTTCACTGCAGGCAGACTATACATTTCCCTCCCTTTGACTTTGGTTTTGCTAGAGCCAAGCACACCAAATGCTGCTTCCAATCTAAAGGGTTGAACGGATTTAGATCATCTGTTTTGCCCTCTTGAACTTTGAATTTTATCATGAAAAAAAAGCTCAGCCTGGACACACAGCGGTGGCCCCTTAGCCTGGCTCTCAGAATGAGAAGTAAAGAGTAAAAGTAGATCTAAACATGACCCAGAGACCTGCAGGCCTTTCAGTGAGAAATAAATATTTCTTATAACCCATTGAGGTTTTGGATTATTTCCTATGCAGTACTTTAGGGGAAATCCCAGTCAATACAATATAAGTGTACTATGAATTGCTATGTGGTCAACAACAAAGAATAAGGCAGATTTAAAATTTCTGGCCTTACTCTCATTACACCAGTAGCCTCTCGGTACTTACAGATACCCAGTCTTTTACCTAGCAGCCCTTTGCTCTTTTCTTTCATTAGCTTTTCATTTGTGTGCTATTGGCAAAATGTAATAATAATAGAACATATATATAAGTAAGTTACTTATTATGAGCTGCTTACTGTTATGAGTGCCTTATACATTTTACTCATGGAATCCTTATAACAACCCTGAATTATAGATAGTTTCTATATTAGTGGGCAACTGAGGCAGAAAGCAGTTGAATAATTGTCTAAGATCACACAACAAATAATGACAAAGTTGGAAAGTTGAGAAGCTAACAGACTCGGCCCTCTTAACCACTACACTGTAGTGCCTTTAACATACCTGTTTAGATTTTCTTTTTGGCTTCTGAATTGTTTCATTCTGACCACCTTAAGGAGAATAATTTCTGGAAAATTGTATGATCACACAAGAAAACTACTCACTCTGTTTATTTTAATATAATTATGAATATTGCCCTCTTTATCTTTCTAAAATGTGCTGCTCTGGAATTATGTGGCCATCCTAGTTATAAAGTCTTTTCCAACCACCATCCCAGAATGATCAACTGTACCTTTCTGTATCCCACAGTTCACTTCAGGAATCTTTCTCCTTGTTTGGTTGTCTACTCTTTTGTAAGCTCTTTCAAAATACATACCCAAACACTGTACCGGTTGTGACACATAATACATCATTAACAAGTAGGTGTAAGATAAATTAAAGATACAAATGAAAACACCACTGCTGCGAAAACCCACAGACTGGGAAAAAATTTTTGCTAGCTATCCATCAGACAAAGGTCTAACATCTAGAATATACAAAGAACTCAAAAAAATTAAACCTCCTAAATTTAAAGACCCAATCCAAAAATGGGCAACTGAAATGAATAAACATTTCTCAGAAGAAGAAATAAAAATGGCAAATAAATATATGAAGAAATGCTC
>PVJO010024394.1:0-24447 GCA_004026905.1 Hystrix cristata | reverse complement strand
TAAAAAATAAATACATAAATAAAGGTTGAGAATGTAGCTTAGTTTGAAGGCCCCAGGTCCAGTTCCCAGTACCACAAAAAATTAATAAATAGGTAAATATAATAAGCAAGCAAAGGATCTAAATGCATATCTCTCCAAAGACAAATACACAGTAAGTCAGTAAGTACATAAAAGGATGTTCAACATCATTAGTCACTGAGGAAACATACAGAAATCACAATGAAATACCACTCGACATCCACAAGGATGATTATAATAATTTAAAAAAAAAAAGAACATAACAAGTATGAGGGAGATTATGGAGAAACTGGAACCCTCATACACTGGTGGTGGGAGTGTAAAACGGTGCCACTATTGTGGAAAATAATTTAGAAATTCCTCAAAAGGCCTAATATAGAATCACCACATGACTCAGCAGTTCTATTTGTGGGTATGTGCAAAGAGAAATAAAATCATACATCCACATAAAAAGGTGTACACCGATTTTCATAACAGCATTATTCACAATAATAAATAAGAGCCAAGTGTGGAAGCAACTCACATATACATTAAATGTTGAACAGATAAATAAAATGTAGCTACCCATAAAATGGAATACTAGTCCACCCCTGCCAAAAAAAGTAGTGGTACATGCCACAGCACGGATGAAAACATGCTAAGTGAAAAAAAGCCAGCCACAAAAGTCCACAGTTATATATGAAGCACCTAGAATTACTAACTGTACAGAGACAAAGTAAATTAGTGGTTGCCTGGAGTGACTGCTAGAAGATGTAAGTTGTTCCTTTTCCGGGTGATGAAAATGTTCTAAAAGCGACCACGGCGATAGATGCACAGTTGTACGAATGTACTGAAAACCCACAGAATCTTATCCTTTATATGGGTAACTTATATGGCATATAAATTGCATCTTCGTTTTTTAAAAAATCTTCTTTTGAAGAGAGGTGTACTGGAAATTTAACCCAGGACTTTGCATTGAGCGACATCCCCAGTTCTTTTTTTAAAAAAAAAACAGACTCTTACTAAGTCCATAAATTGCCCAAGCTGGGCTTAAACTTGTGGTCCTCCTGCCTCAGCCACCCAGAATGCTGGGATTACAGGTGTTCCCTACCATGACCAGCTAAACAGTTATTTTTAACAAAAAGGATTTCAGGCTTCCTGATGACTATTGCAAGTCTGCCAACTCTACTTCTTTAAGCCCTACTAAAAAGGCAACAGGTTTCAAAAGGAAATAAATTCATGGCAGTGATGAGAAAAAGAGGAGCACAAGCATATACAAAAACAAAGCAGAAGGGTTGGGGATTTAGCTTAGTGGTAGAGCGCTTGTGTAGCAAGCCCAAGGCCCTGAGTTCAATCCCCAGCGCCCAAAATAAAAGAAAGAAAGAAAGAAAGAAAGCAAGCAAGCACGCAGAAATCAGACCCCAAAGCCAGAAGGCCACAGCCATCCTAACGGTAGAAGCAGAAAGAAGCTGAAAACCCAGAGGTGAAAAACAGTGGCTCACAAGAGAAGTTCCAAGAGTTAACGAAATAGAACTGACCCTGAATGAAGCAGAAATCCAGGAAATAGAAGGTAATCTCAGAAAAACGTTCTAAGTAATCCTTTAGAGATTAAAAATAATGTATGTGTAAAAGAACAGACTACACTGAAAACTGAATGAGACAGAGTACTTGAAATTATAAATTATCAAAATATTTTATTAAAAGTGGAAGATGCTATTTGAAAAACTAAAAGAGAAAAACTAAAAGACGTAGATTAATCCAGTCCAAAAGAACCAATATCCATCTAAGAGGAAGTTCTGAAGTACAGACCATAAAATAAGTAGAGGGAGAATAATCCAGAAAATAACAGAACAAAGTTCTCCCCTTTCCAGTGCTGAGGGCAGATATGGCTGTGCAGGCATCGCAAGAACCCTGCTGGATGCACAAGACTCCACCTCCTGAGATGTAGGTCAGGGGTACGCAAAGCCTTGGAAGTGTCCAGAGAGAAAGAGCAGATGACCCCCAAGGCAGCAAACAAGAGAGTCACAATGGATACTAAAGGACAGTGACACTTGGCCTTCGTAGTTCTGAAGGGAATGATCTGTACCAAGATTTGAATTCCAGGAAATAAGCAATGAAGCAGAAATAAACACAATTTTCAAACACACAGGGCTTTAGGAATTTTACCAAGCTCAGAAACTTCTGAAAGCATCGCAAAGGGAGATACTCCAGCCAAAAAAGGAAATCCAAGAATGAGGTGTACAATCCAAGAAACAGTACATCTAATCGAGACTGCAATCAAGAATTTAGTTTGAGAGCAGCTATACAAAGGCCTAGAAAACTGTTAAAAAATTAGAACAAATTGTCAGAAGGTTGTGATGAGAAGTACATCTCGACAAAGAAAACAAATTCTTGTTGCAAATAATATACTAAAGACCTAACAGTCAAGCAGGAAATTTTAACAATACACGGCCCCCCACTCCTGCCTCCTCTGGGCTCTGATGTGCTGTATCAGCCTAAAATGACATCCTAATTTTGCCCAAGAGAAATGGGGAACGAGATGGGTTAATCAGAAACATAAGCCCTCCTCATTTTTTTCTCTCTCCTTCCAAGCTCGACCACAGCGAGTTCAAGGTCAGTTTAGCCTTATGACCCCGTTTTTGAATTTTTGTTTATCGTAATCTAAACATCTGCAAGATTCCAGGAAGAATGTTACACTCTCCTGTCTCCTCCTTACCCTGGGACACTCCCTTCCCTGCCAGCACCCAGACCCTGACCCTTGCCCTCTTCACTCCTCTACATATCAAAGAATACTCACAAAGGAATCAATCCCAGCAAGCACCTTTATTTATACGATTCCCCCTTTTTTTACCTCAACCTGGTGCCTAGTATCATAAAATCCACTCGGAGTCTGTAACTTCACATCCTCTTAAATATAGAGAGCAAGACACGAATGAGATAAGCTAAAACGATGACCAACACCTGGTATAAACACTTGCTTGTTACAATGATCAAAAGGATTCCAGTTGTAAAATGTAACCACCTTTTCCCACTGTATAAACGCTCTGGTCAAACTGCAGAAAGGGATGGAGAGCTTTTGCACGTGAGCGCCTCTCAATCGCCGGCTAATAAATCGGACTCAATTGGACTTAATTTGACTTTTTGTATTTGTGTGGCATCTTTTTCTCGCAACCAAGTGAGGCAGGACCAGGACAGCCAGTGGATCCACTGGGACTTCCACGGGCAGCAGAGCTGCCCACACAAGTTCCACTTCTCTTCCACTTTGGACCCGACTACACCACTGCACAGTACTTCAATTCTGCATTTTGAGAATGCTGGTGACCATTTTAAATGTTTACAGTCAACTTGTAGTGAAATCACAGAAGATTTGGTTGTATATCAGAACGTAAACTTTGTAAGCCTTGTATAAGTAAAGGCAAGATGGTGTAAGGCTTCACAGAAAGGATACTGGAGGGGAAGCAAAGGGGCTGTGCATCCTCATCTTCCACAAGAGCAGCAGGAAGTGACTGCTTAGGGTCAGTCTAAAAATTAGTTTCGAATGTAATACTTAAAACCAGAAATGAGCTAGGCATGGTGGCATGTGCCTGTGGGCCCAGCTACTCAGAGAATGAGGCAGGAGGATCATTTGAACCCAGGAGTTCAAGACCAGACTGAGCAACTTCGCAAGACCAACACCTCAAAACAAAAATAAAACCTAAATGGAATCAAGCTTAAAAAAAAGTTCAACTGTTGAGATAGGGGACTACACAGCATATGTGAGCCAAACTGCTAATTTTTGTATTATAGGACTAATAAGCACATTATCCATGAGGCAACCACCAGAAAAGCTTTAGAAAGTAGAAGGGAAACGTGAAAATGAAAAAGAATAGTCAACACTCAATGCCTTTGGGAAGCCGACCTGGCGGTAGAAAGCGTAGTGAAGTCTGTGTGGAAGAGTAAAGACCCAGAGACCATGAGTCTGTGAAGAGAGCTGGGTTCAGAGACCAGCTTTCACAGTCGACCCAACCGAAGGAGATGCAGAGCTGGTGAAAAGGTAACTCTGCCCTTTTTGCCACGTGTACTTTGGTACAGGTGGGATTTTTTAGATTAGGCATACATATTATTTTGATATTAAAAACTTAAAATTCATATTGTTTTTATTTTTAAAAACAAGATTTATATTATTTTAAAATAAATAATATATACCTAGGAAAGTAAATGTCAATAAAGCCCCTTTGCCTATTAAATTCAGTACAGTGTTATAAGACAATAATTATTCAATGCTGTAGAGGATGCATCCACACCCTAGAGAATATAAATTGGAACAGTATTTCTGTTAGGCAATTTTGAGTTTTTTCTGGTTTTTTGTTTTGTTTTGGTGCCAGGGATTGAACTCAGGGCCTTGTGCTTGGGAGGCAAGCACTCTAACCACTGAGCTAAATCCCACAGCTCAGGCAATTTGTTAAATAAAGATTTTCATTTTGTTAAAATCTAAAAATTATCCCGAATATCAAGAATATTGCCTGGCACAAAGCAGGCACTTGGCCATTTACTGAATGAGGACAAAATGTGTGTGCGCTTTCAGGTATGAAACACATAAACAGAAAATTATCAGACATATACTACTAGAATGAGAATATACAGCTTGAAATTATGAATGCTTTTTCTCTTTCTTTGTATTTTTCTACAGATAATATTTGATAACCAGGGAGAAACTGAGAGATCAACCAAAGTTTTAATCAATCTCTACCTTTATCTATTGCACTACTTGGGATCAAATCCAGGCCCTCACATATGCTAGGCAAGTGTTCTAATACCAAACTACACTCCCAGCCCTTCAGCCCCTACTTCAAATACCCAAATAAATACCAAATGGAAACTCAATAATGTGCACTTAACCCACCAAATGGCTTTTTCCTTCCATTTCATTATCCATATTTTTTATTTTCTACAAGTTACATCAGCTGTTTCTTAAATATGTTGTATTTTCTTCAAGTATACCTGTTTTATAATACGGTTTCTTCTACTTTTATGGTTTGTTTGGTTAAGCTGGGTCAGTTGGCTGGTTGGCTGGTTGGCCGGTTGGTTGCTTGGCTGGTTAGTGTTTTGAGACAGGGTCTCACCTTGTAGTTCAGGCTGGCCTTGAACTTACTACGTAGCCCTAGATGGCCTCAAACTCATGGTGACTTTCCTGCCTCTGCTTCATGACTCTACCAAGGTGAAAAGTCCAAAAACATTCAACATTCACATTTTAGAATGAGCTACAATAAGAACCACCTTATTTAAAAAGAAGGAAGGAAGGAAAGGAGGAAGGGAGGGAGGGAGGAAGAGAGGGGAAAGACAGAGAGAAACAGAGAGGAGAGGAGAGGAGAGGAAAGGAAAGGAGGATGGGAAGGGGAGTGAGGGGATGGGGGACAGGATGGAGTGGGGAGGGATGGGGAAGAAAAACAAGAAAAGAAAAAGCAAAAAATCCTTAGTAGTAATGGGAAATTGAACCCAAGACCCTGACAATCCTAAGGAAACAGTGTAATATAAATAAGTAAGTAAATTAGAACGTAAATTAAAATGGGTAACCCTGAGAGAATTACAAATTTGGACATAGTTATCAGGAGCAATAAAAATCTAAAACAAAAGAGACAAGGTAGTAGACCTAGAACATCAAAATATATCATTTAGTAAAGACTTAACTCAATTTTCTATTTTTATCAATATAAAAGAAAATATTTCTAAAATCCCATTATTTGTGAATATATTTATATAATATACTTTATATGAATTACTTGAAAGGATTTCTAAAACATCAGCCTTGGATTGATACAGTCTTAAGAATGTAAATATTATACCTTTCTAGTCATCCTTTTCTTTTTATTCTTTGGTTCTATAATTTGGATTTCAATTTTCATTCATATTTTTCACATGACATGAACATTATAAATCTTCATCCAAACAACCTTCTGATAATGACTATTTGAAAAATGCAATACTAAAGAAATTGAAACATGCTTCTGAGCCAAGGACTTGTGGTGTATGTTCCTTGTTTCTTTCCTTCCTGTTGTTCCCAAGATATCTCAGAAGTCTTCTCATTCAAAAGAAGAGACTCGGGGCTGCGGATTTAGCTCAGTGGTTAGAGTGCTTGCCTCGCAAGTGCAAGGCCCCGAGTTCAACCCTCAACACACACACACAAAAAGAGACTCCAGTGTGCATACACCACATAATAAATCAAGGCCAATTAGGGTTAAAAAAAGAGATTGTAAGTTTTGAAATGCACCACGTAAAATCTACCACTTACGTTATTCTTTTCCTTTCAGTCATACGCTATTTTTAAAAAGCATAAACTCAAACCTCTAATCTCCTGACTTCCCCAACAGTGAAACATAAGGGTAGACTATGAACATTCATGTAAAATCTTTGCCTGGGCACATTCTTTCATTTCTCCTGGTAAATATAGAGAAACGGAATGGCCAGGTGGTACAAAAGGCATATGTTTAACTTCTTAACTGTTTTTTAAAATGTTTCTTAACTGCGGAACCATTTATATCCCCACACCCAGGTTGTACAAGTTCCAGTAGCTCTGCATTCTTGCCAACAACAGCATGGTTGGTCTTCCTATTGCCAGTCCCCCCAGTGGGTGTGCAGGGATATTTCACTGTGGTTTCATTTCCATGCCCCTAATGGCTAATAATGCTGGGCATCTTTTCATGCATTTACCTGCCATCCACACATTATCTTTAGTGAAATGTCTTTCCAAATCTTTTGCTCTTTTAAAAAAATGGGTTCTTCACCTCTTGCAAAGAGTTCTTTAAGAGTTCTTTACATACAACAGAAACAAGTTCCTTGTCAGATATCCAACAGAAAATGTCAATAAATAGTTCAGAAATCCTGATCTAGTTTATTTTGCTGAAACAGACATATTACACTGCAAGTCATGATTCTACACGACTCACACTACTTTTTAAAAAGAAGGCAGTTTTTAAGAGACTCACATGAAATACCTTTAAATCATATTCTTTAGAATCCATTTATATTTAAGTCAAAGCAGCAGCCTATCTCTCCATACTCATGGCCATAAATCACCACAAATGCAAAATCTGTTTCAGTGATACAATTTAGAACATGTTCCATCTAAAATGAGCTAACATTTTCATAGTTTTAGTACTTCTGCTATCTGTAACACTAGCCAGAGGCTTCCACACAATCATTATAGAGCACTGAAATTATAATGTATTTCCTAAGGGTGCCCCTCCAGGGCCAAACCATCTCTTCCTTTGAAATGAGGGGCTCTGATGAGTTCAGACAAGTCAGGAGTGAGATAATAAGAAAGTTTTCTTCCTTCTTTTAGTAATCAATCAGGTAGCTTACTCAATAAAGCTGCTCCTCCAAACCCTCTTTATTCTGACTCTAAGTATCATTGTAGGGAAACAACCATTTATACCAGGTTTCTGAGGGGTGGGAATCAGATGACTCTAAGCCTTTCCAACCAGAGACTGTTTTTCCACAGAAGCAGGCAATATAAAATCTGAAACACAAGATTCAGAACCAAGGAACCCAGATGAGGGGCCAAAGTTTGCCAGGGTTCAGGCAAGTTATTTAATTCCCTTGAGTCCTCGGTTTCCTCATCCATACGATGCAAAGGTGATTGCTAAGAGCTTCTCCAACACACGTATTCTGCTAGCTGGATTATAAAAATTGGTTTTCTAATAGCTAAACACTGCTTTGGATACCATGAGCCAACCACCAGGGCACGTGCTTACAATCTCATCTGATTCCCACAACAATTCTACAAAGAGGTTACTGCCAACATCACTGTTTTTACAGATGACGAAAATGGAGACAACTAAGTAACTCACACACAGGCACCCAGTATTCTGCAGCTGCAACTGGCTGTGCATTCAAGAAACTGAGAAGAACCAGAGGCTGCTGTACACCCGGCTACAGTCAGTAGTGAAGCGTCATTACTGGCAGTCTACAAGGTTCCAAAATACCTACAAACTCTAAAAGGCAAGTTTAGCTAAAACTAGAACTACAGCATAGCCCACCTATACCACTCTTTGGTATATATCCACAGCAATTAAAGTCAGTATACTAAAAAAATAAAATAAAATAAAATAAAATAAAGTCAGTATACTATAGGGAAATCTCCATACCCATGTTTATTGCAGCATAATTCACAAGAGCCACAATGGGGAACCATAAATAGAAGAACAAATTTTTTTAAATGTAGTACATACATACAATGAGTACTATTCAGCCATAAAGAAGGAAATTAATGTAATTAGTATGAAAGTGGATGGGATTGGAGATTATCACTTTTAGCAAAATAAGCCAGACTGAGAAAGGTAAGTATTACATGTTTTCCCTAACATATGAAATCTAAAAAAGATGACATGAACAGAGAAGGGAGACTATTATTAGACAAGAGGAAGGCAATAAGGAGAAGGAGGAGCGTAATGGGGGATAAAAAAATATGAATTATATCATTTAGAGACCATGATGTTGACATGTAAGCATTGAGGTAAAAAGTACCCACTACACTCTCCTAAGTGAACAGCAGGTTACAAAACAGGACATGTGGCACTGCGGGTGTTTCACTTCCAAAACTGCATTAATGTACAGCAACATCAAGAAATCTCTAGAGAAGTATTTACTTCACGGTGCTAAACTGTCTCTGGCAGGGCACATTTCTCTTTAGAGTTCTTCTTTTGATTTGTGATATTAGAAAATATTTCTAAGCAGAGGAAATTAAGAACTGCTATAAGTATGTAAGACGACGTATATGTTAATTAGCTTAACGGTAGTAATCATCTCACAACATATATGTATCTCGAAACATGATATTGATGTTTGCACAAAAATTGGTGATTGAAGTCGGTTATCTGGATGTCTGGAGTAATGCACAGCAGAATATTTACAAAAATTTATGTGGCAATCAATCATTCAATAAACAAATAAATAAATAATGAAAGATGAGTTCAGGACCCTTTATGGAGTTTTAAAAATCTCCACACAACTCAGTAAGCCTTGAGAGAGCCTGTTTTAGGAAATACACCTCCAAGGACTAGTAAGCCTTAGACAACAGAAGGACAGCGTTAAAAGCCCAGTCTCTTCCCAAGAGCTCCCAAGGACTGGCCTTGTAACCCGATTCTAAAGCATCTAAACCATGTGCTCTAGGGCACGTTCTTTAATAGCCCTCTTTTTCTTCACCTGTTTACTTTAAAAAGTTGAGAAATCAACAGAGAATGTCAGAATCCTACGGGTTAACAGAGGGTGTGGATTCCCCCTCTTAACACCTCTCAGGCCCTTTAACTCCTCCGCACACTTCCACGGGTCACCTCTTCACCGCTGAAACAGAGGGTGAACAGAGAAGTTTCCTAAGACTTCCACAAGTTCTGAATTGTCACAGAGACAGAGATGGAGACACAGAGACTGAACTCTTCAAGGAGGGACCTCCTGCCGAAGAGACTCCAGCTGACCAGGTCAGAGAAGCCGGGCCAGTCATCTGACACAGCCACGGAGGTGTGCTGTGATGAGCAGAATGTCTGATGGGGGAGTCACTGACACCCTACCCGCAGTGAACATGGCCTGGTTAGCCCCACATTAGTCACCTACCACAACTGCCTTGCGGCCTCTTCACTAAAGTCACAGGACAGCTTATGTGGCACATTATAATCCCTTTAGCCCACAGCGTTTTAACAATTCCTGACTACTGCTCTTACCCTTGAAAAGCTCCCAAAGGCTGGAACAGTGCCCAAAAAATAACAAAGAACAGAAACTAGAGAAGCATGGTTACCTTTTTCCTTTCACTGTATTGATGAACAGATAATGAGCATGCAGATCTTAATTACGAGTCAAGGGATTCTTCCCACTGATCACACATTCTCTCAGAACCAAGTCAATATCCTAAGCCAGTGATGAGGAGCCTTTTAGAGCTTTCAATGATAACAAACAGCCCCCTGCAGCACACGTGCTGTAGATTCACCACCACCACCCTGAGCTCTACCCTAGACTCTGTTCTAGACTCCAAAGCTCTGACCTAAGCAACAGTTTGCAAATAGTCCTGAACTGTTTTCTCTAGGACCTTCCACCCACGACCCATGCTAAATCCCTGCTCAACAATAAAGTGAGACTTTGACAGCAACATTTTTTGGATGTCACTGGAGATTTCAAACCAACTAACCTCATCCGACCTGACTACACCATACCCACACTACAGCACCTGAGCTGCTGCCTACCAAACATTTCCGGAGTTGCATTCAAAAGTGACTACACATTCCTGCTTCTCTAACGGATTCGGCACAGTCAAGAAAGAGTATGAAAATTGCAGAGGCAAGCCAATATTCAACAGAAAAACAATAGTCTGGTGACGGCTTACCTTCTTGCCTTTTTTTTTTCTTTTTTTCCAAGACAAGGTCTCACCAAGTTGCTAAATCGACTAGGCTGGACTCAAATTTGTGATTCTCCTGCTTCAGCCTCCCATAGTGCCAGGATTACAGGTGTATATCACCATACCCAGTTTAACATACTGCTTTTTTGAATCTAAGCTGGAAGTCGCATGTCTATCATCAAATTCTAACAGAAATACTATCTTATTTTCACTATTACTTTTCATATGGTCTTCTGAGTTTGAGCAGTATTTTGATGACAAATCAATGTTCTATACAAAGGCACTTCAAAGAACATTTTTGAAATGATAAAATGTGCATCATTTCTTTGTAAAGACATGAAGAGTACCTTCCAGAGAGCAATATAAACTGGCCTCTTACCCTCCTACAGGAAGCAATAGCTTCTGCTGACCTATTCCAATTTTAAGTTTAATATCTATCCATTGATCTATCTTAAACAATACTCATTTCCTCTCTTCCTACCTGAACAAAACGCAAACTTTTTACCTTAGAAGGTGCTACATGATCATGTAATAGGTAATCTTACTAAACTTCTCTTTTACTAATAATGCTTGCAAACTAACCATGTTATTCACCTCTCAGTTCCTCACATAATCTATACTATCTGCCACTACGCCATTCTCTTAGTTTGAAATGCCCTCCCTAAACTCATCCTGAATTCTAGTCCAAGCTCACCTTCAGCCTCCTCTGTGAAGTTAGCACCAGCCCAGCTAAAAGTGATCATTCCCCCATTATATCTGGAGACACATTATTTTGTTCCAAACAAAAAAAATGCACAACTAGCAGAAAAGAAGTATGATTTCTACTTCTTTGTACCCTCAGAGAGCTCCACAAAAGTGACTAGGATATAATAAATGCTCATTAAATATGTTTTACAAATGCATTCATACTGCCACATTTGCAGAGTAACTTTACGCCACCATTTTTATCCAATACCACCAACCACTTTTACCAAAGCAAATAACAAAACAGAAAGTTTAAAATGTCATTTTAGTTTGCCTCAGTGTGACATATCTGGGATGGAAATACAGAAAGAACTACTCAAAGTCTAGAAGTAAGGAAGAGCCAAACTCACCCACTAATAATACAGAACTATTAATATTTGAAATGTTCTCTACATAGCTAAGTAAAAACTGTTTCATTAAAGTTAAAAAAAAAAAGCTTAATCAACATAAAATAACAATGTGGCATTCGAAGTTAAGGCTATGTCAAAGAATGTTGAACAGTCTTAAGATGACTATAATCAATATCCTTTGTCTGAGAAATAGTGAATATATGATTAAGCATCTTCAATCTCTAGAATAGTTAGGTCATGCTACATCCCATATATAGTATAAATAGCCACACTACATAATAAGTACAAGATACACTATGAAACACAGGGCCCTCTAAATAAAAACACCATCATAAAGCCAAATTATATTTTAAATAACTGACCTGTTTGTTCATTTTATGAGAAAAGGAATTATTAAATGGTTATGTAAACATTACCCTCTTGGCATCCCCAAATATTATGAGGTTATTATACTAATATACAACTAATATACAAGTCCCAACTAATATACAAGTCTCATCAGTACCACTGTTATTTGGTTTTCTTAGCTGAACAACAACCATGCTGGGTCAGATTCCCTGTCCACCCACAACAGAAAGGTCAGGGATGGACAGATGATGCTGCTGACGATGGTGATGATGAATCATCCTAATAAATAAAAGAAGCAAATACTTTCATAGCACTTGTTACAAGCAAGCACGATTCTGAAATCTTTACGCATCAACTTATAAATTTTCAGAAGAATTCTAAATATGTGTCACTATGACCCCAATTTACAGAATAGAAAACTACAGTTGATAACTGATATAAACAAGCCTGCAAGACAGAATGATGGGCCTCAAACTCAAGACGGTCCAGCTCTAGGCTCTTCTCCACATGCAACAGCCTTTTTCCGTCTAACTCCCAAGAAATGATGCTGCTGCTGCACTGTCAGTCTTCTACGGACACAGCCATGTGTTTTAAAACTCTATAAAGCTGTGTTTTTAATCTTGTATCCGCTTTAAAAATATGCCTTCCAAATGCGCCGCCTCAACAGGCTGAAAGCATGAGCTCTGGGGCCAGGCAGACTCGGGTTAAAGTCTTGGTTCTGCTCTGTGAGTGATTATTACTATAAAGAAATTATTTCAGATTCCTCATCTGGAAAACGGGGATAATGCTGTGAGCATTAAATGAGATACTGTCCTTGGCACACAGTGAATAATCTAATAAAATAGTTAATATGACTGCTATTACTAATACTGGCCATAATTCTATTTGTTCTAAATTTACCAGTTTTGAATTAAACTAGAACTCAATAATTAGATTAAACCAGTATCTTTTTAAACAAGAGCTATGGTATTCTCCCAAATTAAGACTGTATTGTCTGAAAATACATAATATATGTTGGTTGCTAAAAATGAGTACCAAAAATAAGGTACTAGGCACATGCAATGATGGTAAACGTAGGAAAAAACTTTATGAGAACAAATTAATTTATGAAGCTTCAACTATCAGAAGGTGAGAATTATTTGAACCAAAAACATCCCTTGAAATTACTGGGAACCGGCTATAAGAACTACATCCAATATTTCTGAATCCTACATCTTGGGAAAACTGCTTTCAAGAATAATAAAAGCAAACAGATTTCATAGAGGTAGAAAGGAAGTAATGCAAGTGAAGAAAAAGTACTCAGGAAACAGCAACACTGCACATTTTTTAACCGAGGGAAAGAGTTGGGAAACACTTACTAGTATCTGGAGTTTTCTCCTCAGATCTGCCAAATAAAAATTCGTATTTGGCCTTGGCAACACTCTGGGAATGTGCTGATGCATTGTTAACCCAAACAAATGTCTCTGCCTGCAAAATGAGAACAAAAGACATCATTAAAAACACATTATAAAAAAATACATCCTAAAACAAACTATGCAATAAGGGAATGACTAACAATTATAAATTCTTAATAGACTGCTATATAACCATTCAAAATGAAATAGAAAAAACACAACATGAAAAATCATAAAACAAAATTATCACTGCATGAGTGCAGCTATAAAAAAAAAAAAAAAGACCTGCGTACAAATATCTGCAGAGGAATACAAAAACCAAAGAGCTTGCCTTGATTGTGCCACAGGCTTTGGTAGATTTTTAAATTTTCAGCAACTAGAAAACGGTACCTAATTTTTAATTGTATCTTTTCCATGTGATAATCACTATCTAGTCCATAACAACAAAATATTTCTATGTGGTTTCTGTCAAAGAAGACCAACAAGAAAAGTAGTCTTTCCCCCAAAAGATATCACACTTTTACATAAGCAGAAACACCATTCAGCAAAGTAGGGCACAAACAGAACTGCCAAGCATCCCATTTATACAGACTCCTAAATGTGAGCATCTGTAATCAATGTCCTGTGTAATTCCTAACAGTCCTTTATTTGAAAGAAAAACATATCTTGATTCTAAATTCCTAAGACCTCCTTCCTGGCTGCTTGAGGAAACTGCCAAAAACCAAGAGTGTCTTCCTTCTATAGTCTGAGATTAGTTAAAAATAAGTAACAAGGCAGAAATTTTAAAGTACAGAGAAATTTGGCCTAGAACACTCAGAAGTTGTTCTTCCACCTCTTCACTGTGAACTCATTAACCAGGAGCCACACGTTACCCACACTGGTTTCCACCCTCTGGTTTGGAGACATCTTCCCTCACATCTGACCAGCAGCTGACCGTTTACTTTTCGGGAAAGGGGCATGAAGGGTACTATGAACAACCCAGTAATTTCTTTCTTCAAAGCAGAATCTTACGACCTCTCTTTCAGCCTTTGGAGCAGAAATGCTGACAGCAGTGACAAGGCCCAATTACAACTCCATCCCCACTGCAGAGTTCTGTAGGAGGCCCTGCTGCCCCCTTGTTCTTCAATACCATTAACAAACAGCTACCTTGCACACTTATGAGACAGCAATCCTTGAAATAGCTCTATAACCATCTAATGTTCACAATGTGTAAAATTTATCTTTCTAAAAAAAGCATACACTCTGTTTAGTGTTATGTGCTTAATAATCACAGGTTAATGATCATTTCCCAACAGAGAGGAAATAATAATTTTCTGATGTACTTGGGAAGCTTCAGGCTGGTAAAAGAGGAACTCAGCCAAGGGGCTCCCACGGTAGGTACCTTAATTTAGGTGAGGTGGTTAGGGAAGGCTCTGTGAGGAATTCACACGTGCAGCAATGAGAAGGACGGGAGACTGGAAAAGGACAGCAGTGCCCTACGAAGGAAGGCGGAGGCCATACGCATGGCCATAAGGAATGGCAAGGACAGCTGCTCCAACACTGAGACACAGCAGTGTGCCACAGAACCACAGTGACTGGCAAGTTCAGGGGTAGAGACGGACATGGCAACAGTGCCACTCCCAGAGCAGGCAGGGACCAGACACACAGAGTGTCTAAATCAAGGAAAGACAAGAATTTTAATGATAAAGGAATTCATTTGGAGTTTTAAAGATTATTCATTTGCACTTTCAAAAGATCATTTGGTTGTTACACAGAAAAAGAACTGCAGACAAGACGAAGGAGGTAAGAGTCCAAAAAGAGTATAGCTTATAGGCTGATGCCAATGGAAACAGGCAAAAGTGGATGAATTAAAAACATATTTTGTATGGAAAATCTACATAATTTTCTAGTGAACTGCATTTAAAGAATGAGGGATAGGGAGCAATCACCAATAACTGTAATGGGTAACATTCACTAACCACTTTCCCCCTACAAGGCAAAGTTCTAATGCAATACACAGAATATCTCATTTAACGCTTAGCACAACCTGAAAAACAATCTCATAGGTAGAGAAAGGAAGCAAAGAGCAGGTAAAGTGTCAAAGTTATACAGCTAATCAGGATTCCAGATTCAAATCCATGTGTTTACATCAAAAATCCATGACGCTGGGATTATTCCCTGGAATCTGGCTTGAGCAACTGGGTGTACACTGAGCTGGAGAAGACTGGAGAGGAACACCATCCATCATCAGGCCACTTCCGGATGACCTCCCACGACCTCAGTAAAATGCCAGAAAAGAACATGTGAAGGAAGGATTCCATTGTTATTATTATTATTATTATTATTGTTCCATTATTATGGTACTACAAAACAAGAGGGCACCCACAAAGTAAGCTTGAAGCAGTTCCAGGAAGATAACCTTCTTGCCTTAGCATCTCAATTTAAAGCTTGAGAACTGTTCTCTGAAGAAAGGTTCCTCTTGAGCAACAATTCTTAACATGGAGGAGAGGGGGGAATCAAGAGTATTCTGGAAGTTCAAAGTCAAATGCAAGAATATCTCCTAACTTACTCACTTTAGATAAAATTTAGCAGTTTATTTCAAATATGAACACAGGTAAAATCACAGTATTAATATCTGTAATTATAACTTTATTACCTACAGAAATCACAGTCATTTTCACATTATAAAACAGTGACAGCAGAGGTCTTGAAATATCATTACTATTCATCTCCAGTTTAAATTATAGTATTTCTAGATTCGCCACATACATTACTCATTTATTTTTCTGGTAACCAATATACAGTTGGTGCTCCACACCTGCAGGCTCTGCATCCACAGATTCAATCAGTTGTGGTTAAAAAACACTTTCCAAAAAAATAAGATGTGTTTGTATTGAACATGTACAGACTTGTTTTTTCTCACCACTATTCCCTAAACACACAGTATAATAACAATTTGCTCTGTGTTGGGCATTATAAATAATCTATAAGACAATTTAAAGTATAAGAAGACTATACCGATTATACGCAAACACTATGACATTTTATATAAGGAACCAGAGCACCCAGATCTTGGTATCTGCAGAGGTCCTGGAACCAATCTCCAGGAAATACCCAGAGAAGACTATATTTGGCTTCTTTTGAAACTCTATGTTCTACTACATACACTTAAGAGCATTAGTCTAGGGGTTGGGAATTTAACTCAAGTGGTAGAGCGCTTGCCTAGTCAGTGTAAGGCCCTGAGTTCGATCCCCAGCACCAGAAAAAAAAAAAAAAAAAGATAAAATAAAATAAAATTAGTCTGAAACTAAAGCCAGGATTTACCAAATTGTCAAAAAAGAGCCATAACATAGAACAGATTAGGAGAATTTACACAAAAGCACAGTTCTCTAACTGCGGTCTATTAGCAGCTCATATAACTAGTTTAGTGGATGACAGCCAAATTTTCATATAAATAAGTTTATATGCTACACATATACCCTTCACAGAATAAGCCTGAAAATACCAGAGTAGAGAGCACATAAGAAGATAAATGTCTAGTGCTGGCTTAAGCAGCACATATACTAAAGACAAACGTCTAGGTTGTGTGCTTGTGTCATAATTTAATGTGTGTTTCCCCCATAAGTCATGATCAAATCTGATTGGAACACATCACTCTAGGGTGGTTCTCAAACTTTAGCATGATTTAGCTTCACCCACAGTACTTACTAAAACACATACTGCTGCAGCCCAGCACAGAGCTTTTGTCTTGGCTGGTCCTGTACAGGGCCCAGGAATGTGCACCTTCTGACAGCGTTCTGGGCCATGCTGATGTTGCTGCTTTAGGAACCATATTCTGCGAACCACAGCCCTAGACCAGAGTTTATCAGAATTTATTATACGTAAGAATCACCTGAGAACCTTGTTAAAATATCGATTGAGCAGGTCTGAGATGAAGCCAGAGACTCCACATTCCTCAAAAGTTCTACTAGAGGAGCCAACCTGCAGACCAAGCAGCAAGAACTGCAGGTGCTAAGCGGGGAGTGAAAGCTGCAAGGCCCGCCAATAGTCTTCCTCCCCCACCAAGGCTCACAAAACATTACCCACCTCTGTAACAGCTTTTGTAGGGATCTGAAATTATTTGAAATGATCAGCTTGACAAAAAAAAAAAAAAACCCACATAATTCAGCACTACCTTTTCATTCTCTGTTTGAAATTGAATGAAAATTTTTTTTGTTTTATCACACTGATTTTAGGGACATACATTTTATTAAAAGCATGGAGTGAGAGTGGGAGTGTAGCTCAGCAGTAGACTGTATGCTTAGCATGCAAGAGGCAGAAGACAAACAAGAAGGAAAGAAGGAAGGAGGGAGGGAATGGTGGGAAAATAAAATAAAAAAGTAACATTATCAAATGGACTGGTCTGGACTTAAGACTCAGGTCAGTTTGTTTATCTGTATTTAAATCCTGGCTCTGAAACTACCACTCAATGTCACACACAAGTCTTTGGACTTCAGACTCCCTATTGATAGAAGTATTACAGGGTAAGCATCCCTCTTCTGAAATCCAAAACTTTTTAACTACTGACATGACACCCCAAGTAATCCACACCCAACCTCATTCGACAGATCACAGTCGAAATGCAAGCACACTAAAAACACTGTATAAAATTAACTTCAGGTTATATGTACAAGATGTAGGTGAAACATAAATGAATGTTGTGTTTAGATTTGAGTCCCACCCCTATACTCTCACTATGTATATGTAAATATTATAAGATTCAATAAATATCCAAAATCTAAAACACTTCTAGCACCAAGCATTTTGGACAAGGGATACTCAACCTGTATTTAAATTTATATCTAAGGTCCCCTCTAATTCTGAAGCACAGTGATTCTTCATACTTCTGAACCAGCTTCACAGATAATTCATTAAGGAGCAATCATGCAAATCTTTTCCTTATAATAAAATTACAAAGCACGACCACCAATACCTACATCGTCTACATAGACAGACACAAGTCCACTATTAAACAAATAAAATCTCAACCTTATCCTTAACCTAAACTTCCAGATTTAGTAAGAATTTCACATTATCCAGCTCCCAACATGTTACTGATTATAATTAACAATTTTTATGTATAGAAGAAACACTACTGCTGTAAAATGATTCTTTTAATTGTCCAGCTACAAGATCAAGAAGACAGAGCAGAAAGCTACAGTCACACTGTAGAAGTAAGCCTTTTCCAATTGATTTGGGAAGAGAAGGCTGGGGCCAGAGGAGGGAAGGGTCGGGACAGGGACCACGAGGGGGATTTAAGGCAGGCAGCATGCTCCTTCATTTCCTCATTATTTCAATTTCGATACAGTGTCTGGAGGATTTCAGTCTCCAAAACAGTCAGTTGAGTATTATAAAGTGCTTTGGGCCAGAAAAGATTAAAAGCTAAATTGAAGACAGTAAAAATAATATTTCACAACTCACTCATAACTATCACTTAATCTCCACTGGGCTCACCCTGTTTGAGCCCATCTGCTCCCATCCCCCAGCAGGAGCCAGGCTCGTGGAAACGGGCACTGCTCACACTAACTCAAGTGCAAGGAGTAACAAGAAACGCAGTACCAAGGCTACCAAAGGCAACGCGTAGGTATCAGAAGCCAAACTGTGTCCCCTCGCAGTGAATACACTCAAGTTCTAACCCCAGGGCCTCAGATGTGACTGCATTTTGAGACAGAAACATTTCTGGGATTTAAAGGATAATTAAGTTAAAATAAGGTCACCAAAGGAGCCCTAATCCAATACAACTGGTGTCTTGGTAAGAAGAGGTGATTAGGACACAGATACAAAAGGAAGCTCACATGAAGACAGAGGAGAAGGTGGCCACCTGCAAGCAAGGAGAGAGGCCTCAGGAGAAGGCAATACTTCCCACACCTTGACTCCTAATCTCCACAACTGGAAGGAAATTAATTTCTGCTATTTAAACCACTCAGTCTACTTCATTATAGCAAGCTAACAGACTAATACAGTAGGGAAGTCTGAAATAATTGAGGACAAAATGGAAGTTGACTAAGATGATGGGTAACTTAAATCCCTGCTGTTTCCTTTAGTCAGAAAAGAGTTGTGAGAGGGTGTGTCTTTGAACCAGCCGCACGGGGAAGGTGGGTTTGAAAAGGTGTGAAGCTGAAAAAGGTGGGAGGTGAGTCACCCAATTTTAGTCAAGCAGAAAGGATTCTTGTGCCCTCAACCTCATACTAACCTTTTAACCACAAAAGCCCATATCTGTTTTACATATTCAAGTTCTATATCAGGTTTGTTGGGGGAGGAAGGTTCCAGTGGGAAAACATTTTTGAAAAATCACTTGCTTATTTCTGGGTAAGATGGCAAAATGAATAGACACATCTACATTTGCTGTCTTCCAAAACCACTAAAAGCACAGTGAAGAGATCTCCTCATAAATCCACAAACCCACAAGACAAGAAAAGATTTTTTTTAAATAAATGGCCAAGCGACAGCCTGAAGAAAGCAAAGAACGAATTTGGCTAAGGAAATGGGGTCACCTGGAAAACTCACGAAGTAGGGGGAAAGGGAGTAGCTTGATATTATAGCTACTGCAAAGGAGTAGGACTGCCTCAAAGGAGAGATTACTGCCCGGCCAGGAACACTATGTGAAAGGCCAGGACTACAGAGGTAAAAGAATATACAGAAGGCTGGGGATTTAGCTCAGTGGTTAGAGTGCTTGCCTCACAAGCGCAAGGCCCCGAGTTAGATCCCCAGCACCAAAATAAATAAAGAAAGAAAGAAAGAATATACAGAAAAGTCCATGGTTTATGGATACATTGCAAGAGAGCACTGGGCGAGTTCCTAGAGAGGAATGAGCTGCCATGGAGGAAGTAGGGACCTTCATATTTGATTTGAATGTGAGCAGGGGGTCTGGAGATGGCATGCAGGAAGGCTTTCCTCAGCTCTTGGTGGTTCCACTGTCCACCAGTCTCAGTTCTGAAGATTGCTAGGTGTTGTTTGAACACTGATGTAACATCTTTGTTCGACAAAGTCCAGTACTCTTGGTGTTGCTAGAAACAGTCCCTCCACATAAAACTGGTTAACAAATATGTAAAGATTAAGTTTAGTGGTCAAGGAGATCAGTGGATGAGGATATACTGTAATATAGTATATACAAAATATGTTATATAATTTGTACTTGAAAGGGACTTTTGATGCTGTACTGGGGTAGAGAAAGAAATGGTATCTTTAAGATTCGTCAGGAAGTTAAAACATTTAGTGACGTATGCGTAGCTTTCAAAGGTGGGAAGTTAATATTATACTACCAGCTAACCAATCGGCTGTAATGTAGCCTTCAAAGAAACAAATGGTAAAATAACCATGATTCCTCACAGTTATCAAGCAGTTAGCTCTCCAGATTATTGTCTCCACTCCACTGGGCAACTACCACGGCTCACCCAGGTAAACAACAGGGGCATTTTTTGGTTTTTCTGTTGTGGGGGGGGCTAGGGGATTGATCCCAGTGCCTTCACAATGAGCTACATCCCTAGCCCGTTTCAATTTTTTATTTTGAGACAGTGTCTCACTAAGTAGCTGAATTGTTCAGGTTGGGATTCTCCTGCCTCAGCCTCCTAGAGTGCTGGGATTACAGGTGTGTGCCACTATAAGAAGAGTTTTATTCACCAGAGAGATTTTTCCGAGTACATCATGGAGCAAGGGAGGAAGACAGACAACACCAGACACAAGTGAAAACTCCACAGTGGTTGATGAGATTTGCATGATGCAGATATTAAAATGCTTAGATTCAGGCTCCCAGCCCCAAGCTGGGGAATACAGGCACTCTACACCCTGCAGGGAGATCAGAACCGTTTTCACTGAGGTATGTGTATGTAATCAGCCCAGGAACTAAATAATAAATCAGGAGTCCACCAACAAACTGCTTAAGCAGCTCTTCTGTCAATGAAGCATAAAACTTCCAACTGGTTACTTTGAGCCTACTACTACATTGTATCATACACTTTCACAACTATGATGTTTTTTGAAAATTATATGCCAGATATTTTGTAGAATGTTCTTCAATTTAGGCTTATGGTTGTGTCATCGTGATTTCCTCATGCATCTTGAAGGGAAATGTCACAAATGTCACGCTGTTCTTCTCTTTGCATTCTATCAAGCTGCGCATTATCTCAATTTGTTCTATTATTCATCCTCTTTGCTTTGATCAGTCAGGCTTCTCCATTGTCAGCTGAAATTTTTTCTCTCTGGAATGAATCAGATGCTGTGGAAACATTTAGCAACCATCTAAATATCCTGTTCCTCATCAAGCTTTCAATTTGTAAGTTTATTTTTGTCAGTAAGGGCTGGCTGAATTTGTAACTTTATTCAGTGGGTTATAATGCACTACTTTCGTTATTTATTTCAGCGCTCACCTTGTCTAATTTTGGCCAATGGAAGCATTTTTAAGCTTGTTGCTACGTCTTTCTGACAGGTTCCCATTATTCTCTGAACTTTTCTTTATTTTCTGACAGAAAAGGCTATTACAACCTTCTCTTGTACTTCTTACATATACTAGAATGAACCATTTTTTTTTAAAACAAACAAAAAAACTTGGCTTCTTCTAATGAAAAATACAATTTAGAGCGAAGACCTGAGTGTTAGGTGGTCTCCCTGCCATTGGGGTGTAGCCATCATGTAGGCCCGCTCAGGGCACATAGCTGAGGAGTTTTAGTGTCTCTATTCCCCCGGCCATTGTGGCAGACCCGCTCCACCAAAACTTCAATAGCCTAAACCCTGTGCCTGTGAATATCATTCTATAGAGCATAAACTCTGAAGGCTTGATTCAGTTAAATTCCTTGGTATAAGGAGGACTAACTCTCCTGGATTATCTGAGTGGATCCTAAATGCAATTAATTACATGTGTCCTGAGGAAGCAAAGGGAGATTAGAGACAAAAGAAAGTCATGTGACAGATGCTAGAAACTGACCCAGAGAAAAGATGTTCTGCCCTTGGCTTTGAAGATGGAAGAAGGGTCATGAGCAAAGGAAGCAGCTAGAAATGACAAAGAATAAGACTGTTCTCCTGTCTCCAGAAGCATCACTGTCCTACTAGCACCTTGACTTGAGACCCTAAGACTTCTCTTAGATGTCTGGCTTCCAGAACTATAAAAGAATAAATTTCTGTTGTTTGAGGACACCACATTCATGGTACGTTGTTAGAGTAACCACAGGAAACTAATACAGATGCACAGAAACATGCACACTAACATACTCTTTCAGAACATGTGACAGTTTACTGTGGTGTCGATTTGAATCAGAAACACCTAGCACATTGGTTTAGCACAGTTCTGCCTGTGTCTGGATGATGGAAGAGGGAGGACTACTTGAGGTGTGAGTGGCACCAAGCAATATGCCTGTGGCCTGAATGGAATAAAAAGGGAACAAAGAAGAAAGTCCAGCCTCGGCTTCTTCGGAGGAGCTCTAGTCTTTGCCTTCAGATGTCTGTCTCCTGGCTTCTAGCACAGACCTTTCAGCTTCCTGGTACCAACTGGCATGCAACTCTTCAGTGAGCTCCAGGTCTTCAACATTTTTGGGCGGGGGTGGGAGGGGTGTAGTTCTGGGGACTGAACTCAGGGCCTTGCACTAGCTAGGCAAGGGCTCTACCACTCGAGCTAAATCCCCAGCCCTGAGGCCTTCACACTTTGACTGGATCCTCTGGCCCTCCCGCATTTTGCAGTCTTCCACACCTGACTCTGCAGGCGGCTATTGTAATCTATCTCATAAATCCTTAATATATCATATATAAACACTTATTTCTGCATCTTTCTAATAAGAAACGATGAGTTCACACTCGTATTTTTCCATAAATATATCTCTGCTGCTTTCCAGTAGCAATGAGTCGTTAATAAAATAATCACAAGACTAACATGTAATTTGTTATTCTGCCTATACTGTTCCTTGTTAATATAGCTCATCCAAATATACTTTGTTCTTCCATTATAATTAAGATATCTCATTCTGTTTACGAAATGTCTATTGCCTAAAAGCAAAATTATCTATTCTTTCAATTTTTCTGGCAGTAAATAAGGAGATTCAAATCCTAGCTTTGTACTTTTCCCTTTAAAAACATATTTGACCAAAAAAAAACCATATTTGACATATGCTTGCATAGAAGCAAGTAAAAAAAAAAAATGCCGGAGCTTGCGCAGCACCATGTATTCCCTGCAACCAGCCCCTATTCCCTTGGCAGGCTAACTGAATAGACATTCCAACTTCCAATAACGATGCTAAGTAAAATCGGGACAGACAACCTATCAAGAGTAGAGGGAAGCCAAAAACAGCCAGGATATAAATGAGGTATCCAAAGGCCAGATCTTTAATTTCTAAAGATTAGAAACAGCATCCAAGCCAAAGGGCAGAGCAGGAAATGGATCACAAGGCTGAGGAGAAGATAGTGGCAAAAAGCAAGACCCAACCCTCACCTATGCTTCATCCAGACCTGCTGCCAGCCTGTTTTTAATCCTGTCAGCACAGGAGATAGAGCTGAATTCATGGCCTTTTTAAAAGCCCCTGGAGTTCCATGCTCATCTTCCCACCAGCTGCTGCTATTCACTCTGCCTATTTCCTGCAAGCAGCTCCCCTGGGGCAAGGGCAAATGGGCTCTGCTGCTCCCCAAGCCTGGAGTCTGTGCAGGCAGCCTAATGGGAGGTGACAGGGGGCTCCAGAACAGAGCCACAGTGCCACCAGGCCGGCTCCCACAAACACACACACAGTAGCAAATGTGTAAACAGAGGCCTTTAACAGATACAAAGGAATCTCATCTTCTGACCAAATGGGAAGATTATACAGTATCCCCCCACACCCACACCCCACCCCTGTGTCTAGGATCAGCCCCTGCCCTGGACCAGGCCATGAATTCACAAGACAGTATGGCTGTTTACAAATGGTGGCAGCTGCTTTATCTTTTTAAAGTGTGATGCAGAAAGTTGGGAGCTAGGCAGCTAGGATGCTCAACACTCATTTATAATAAAACTTCCCATAAAACAAATTTAACACACAAGGATCAAGTTTTCCCCACAGCTCCTTCACTAAGACACCAAGTAACTAAAGAGTCAGAGAGCTTCAAAGAAAGAATTTAAAAGAAAATTAATGACCAAGTATTACTTCACAATATATCCTCCTCCACCTTTCCCACCATTTCCCAATTAGTAATGACAGCAAATATGTAGACCCAGAGATTCAAGTCTGCATTTCTCCTTTCTTTTTTTTCCTCTGCCTGCTATAGCTCTTACTGACCTTCCCTG
>PVJO010024393.1:0-24438 GCA_004026905.1 Hystrix cristata | reverse complement strand
TTTTGGTGCTGAGGATCAAACTCAGGGCCTTGTGCTTGCTGGGCAAGTACTCTAACCACTGAGCTAAATCCCCAGCCTTAATAAACTTTTAAAAAAGTTACTGTCGGGCTGAGGATTTAGCTCAGTGGTTAGAGTGCTTGCCCAGCAAGCACAAGGCCCTGAGTTTGAGCCCCAGCACCAAGAAAAAAAAAAAGTTTATTAGTACATATGTGCAGTGCTTAACATTTACATTCTTGTAGGAAGTTGGTACAAATACATAACACATCTTAATTTCTTTTTTCATCCTATTTCCCTTCTCTCCATTCCCCTTCTACCCATCTCTTGATCCTCTTCCTTTTTTTTTTGTACATGTTTGCAGTACATTAGGTTTACATTCCTTGTGTGGTGTTGGTACATGTACATAACACATCCCAATTCATTTTTTTTTCTTTCGTTTATCCCTTCTCTCCTTCCACCTGTCTGTCCCTTCTCCATCTTTTGATCCTCTTCCCCTTTGAGAACTGTGTCTCCCTACTTCCTATTTGAAGATGTTGATTTTTCTTTGTCAGCTCTTGTAATACTTCTCTTTTGATGAAGGTTTTGTGTTTTCATGCCACTGAATGAGAAGTACTCTGAAAGCAGAAAGGAGGAGTGTGGTGATCTTTGGTGTTAGTGGTCTTAGTTCTCATGTGGCTAGAATTTTACATAGCCACATGAGATTCTTCCTCAGAGGTTCATTCACATTCTGCTGAAACTTATTTCATCATTCTTATCTCTTTGGCCCCAGAAAGCTGAGTAGGCTGCCTTCACTGAATTTTTTCAGTATCACTGAAGATACTAATATGTAAAATTAATGGTCTTAGGGGTTAGTTCTACCCCCAATTCATGCAGATATCAGTTGAGCTGAAAAACTAAGAATGGCTTTTGCTAACAATAATGGAATGTTAAAGTCTAGAGAACATAAGTTTTTTTTTTTTTTTTTTGCAAATTCATACTGGGGAAATTTCTAACAACCAAATTTATCTGTATCACATTTGAGAATAAAAGGAGCAGATCCCCTGAGTTCTATGGGTTATCCCTCATTTATTTTTTTGTTTCTCAGCTATTGCATTTGTTACCTTCATTGACCTTCTGGCTAGAATGGACCTGGATGAAATTTCTCTTTGGGTCAGCCTGGTTACTCCTCTCTAGTTTAAGACAAAGAGAATGAGATGTGCTTTTAACACATTTATAGGAATGTAGTGGCAAAGCTAAGGCTCTTGCTTAAATGTTTGCCAGGACTTGGGGAGAATAGTTTGTGTGGGGTGAAAGAACTGGGGATTTAGTATGAATTTGAGTGGATCTGGTTCTGACATTAGTGTTAAGAAGTAACAGCATCAGGCTGGGGTGGTGGGGCGCGCCTGTAATCCCAGCACTTGGGAGGCTGAGGCAGGAGGATCCCTGTGAGTTTGAGGCCAGCCTGGACTACATAGTGAGTTCAAGGCCAGCCTGAACTGCACAGCCAGACCCTGTCTCAAAACAGAAAAAAGACTGGGGATTTAGGTCAGTGGTTAGAGTGCTTGCTTTGCAAGCACAAGGCCTTGAGTTTGATCCCCAGCACCCGCTGCAAAAAAAAAACAAACAAAAAAGAAGTAACAGTAATAGAAGTGTATTAGTAGCTTTTACATGAATAATTTCTAAGAGAATGTAGGAAGATTGCTGAAAACTTCTCTCTGCCAAGTTATATTTTCCTTGTTTAAATCTTTTTTTTTTTCTTTTTTTTTTTTTGGTGCTGGGGATTGAACTCAGGGCCTTGTGCTTCTAAGGCAAACACTCTAACCACTGTGCTAAATCCCCAGCCCCTCCTTGTTTAAATCTTCACAAAATTTCTAGAAGTTTTTTGTAGGTCCTAGAGATATTTAAATATCTGTGTCATATTCTTACTTCTTGTAGATTAAGTACCACATACTGTGTAGATAACAGTTTCTGAATGACTCTCATATTTATTACGGTGCCAGATCTCTTCATGAACTCATAAAGAAAGTTTTCAGGAAAAAGATTTTGAGGAAGGGGAAAAGTGTTGCATTTTGCTTATATGGTCCCAGCAGGACAGAGGAGAGAATCTGGTGGATTTTTTTTTTTTTCCAGAACTGAGCATCAAACCTAGGTCATCTTTACCACTGAGCTACATCTCCAACCCTTCTGTGTTGTTTTTTTGGGGTTTTTTGTTTGTTTATGTTGAGGCTATGTAGTTTAGGCTGGCCTTGAACTCACTGTGTAGCCCAAGTTGGCCTCAAAATTGAGGAGATCCTCCTGCTTTAATTACCTGAGTGCTGGTATTACAGGTGTGCACAACCACACCCAGTTCTCCAACCCTTCTTAAAAATTTATTGCTGGGCATGGGGGCACATGCCTGTAATCCCAGCATTGGGGAGGTTGAGGCTGGAGGATTACTGGGAGTTTGAGACCAGCCTGGGCAACATAGTGAGTTCAACGCCAGCCTTCACTACAAAGGGAGGTCCTGTTTTGAAAAAGAAAAAAAAAGCAACAACAAAAACCAAACCTAAAAAAAAAAAAAAAAAGACAAATTTATTTTGTTTTTTGTTTTGTGACATGGTCTCACAAAGATGCCCAGGTGGGACTTGAATTTATGATCCTCCTGTGTCAGCCTACCTCATTAGTGCTGAGGTGACGGGCATATGCCACAATGTCTGGCCTGAAACTATATTTTAAAAGGTTTTTCTGTACCTCTTTCTTTGCCTCTTTGGATAAGAACTCTGTGGAATCTGTTGGCAACTTATAAGCAGGAAAAATAACTAGACTCGTGGGTTGAAGATGCATGCATGAATACAGTTGGTGGATCTAATTTTAGTGGCCTTTTTCATACATAGTAGCCTTAGTATTTTCCTCCATCTGTATCCTCCTCACCCTATGTAGAAAACATTCCACTTAATAGTCTCTTTTAGAGACAGGGTCTCACTGTGTAGCTCAGGCTGGCCTTGAATTCATTCTGTAGTCTAGGCTGGTCTCCAATTTGTGATCCACCAGCCTCAGTCTCCCAAATGCTGGAATTATAGGGATGCACACCAGGCTCCATGCTAGTGACTAGTTTTTGTTCTTGCCATGGTTGCTAATTTAGCAGTGTAGCACCAGTCCCATCTTGCCAGTGAAGTTACCCTGTGATAGTTCCTTTCATTTTTTTTTTTTTTTTTCTGGTGCGGGGGATCGAACTCAGGGCCTTGTGCTTGCAAGGCAAGCACTCTAATCACTGAGCTAAATCCCCAGCACTGATAGTTCCTTTCAATGTGTTTTAGTTTATTTCTTTTTTTGTGGTGCTGGGAATTGAACCCGTGACCTATGTACTGAGCTACATCACCATCCTTTTTTTTTGTTTGTTTTGATACAGGTTCTTGCTAAATCACCAAGTTGTCTAGTCTGGGCTTGAACATGCAGTCCTTCTGCCTTAGTCTTCCAGAGTGTTGGAGTTACAGGTTTTTGCTAGCATCCCAGGCTGAGTTTTTTTTCTGGAAGAAGATATAGATGGGAAAGATGTCTTAAATGGACCTAACTTTAGAGTTTCTCAGATTTCCTTAGCATATTTTCTCCAATATTTTAAAATAAGCATTGGTGTTGAAAACCCTGATTACAATAATCTGAGGCTGGGAGTTGTTGCTCATTGGTAAAGCAGGTACTGTACTTAGTATGCACAAAGACCTGGGTTCCATCTCCAGCACTACCACAAAACACACACACACACACACACACACACACACACACACACACAGAGGTGCAGTGATTAATCTTTTTGACTTGGGTTGTATGGGATGCTTTCTAAATCCAGGTGTTCTTTTTGTTTTTCTGCATGCTCTTACAAATTGTTCCCAGTTGTCTGAGCCTATCTATATTGGGAAAGCAAGCTTTATAAAAAAAAATTTTTTTTTTTTGCTGTTAACTTTGTATTGAACCCAGGGCCTCCACACTGAAGTATATCCACAGTCCCATTTTTATATTTTATTTTGATACAGGGGCTCACTAAATTGCCCAGGCTGGTGTTGAACTTGTGATCTTCCTGTCTTAGCCTCCAGGAGTGCTGGGTGTTACAGGTGTGTGTGCCACTACACCTAGCTCTTCCCACCCCCCCACTGTGGTACTGGCTTTATTTGTGTTTTGTTTTTTGATTTGTAGTCCCTTCTGTTTGATATGCTAGTTGCCCAGATTGTCAACCTGCCTTACCTCTTTTCTTTTTTTTTTTTAGATTTTTATTTAAATTTATCCAAATTTACACGAACTTACAGGCAATTACACAAGCTTACAGACCACAGTTAATTGTACCTTTTGCTTATGACAGTGAGCAATGTAAACAACCACCTACATACAGCAGTAAGTCACAACTATATGAAGTTACTGTAGTACCCAGTGTATGTGTCACTGATTTAAATTTGGGTTATTAGGTTCTTATTTTTCAGACCTCTTTTCAAGTCTAAACTCAGATGATTTCTTCGTAGATCTTCCTTCAGTGCTTTATGCAAAATAGTGAACCTCCCTTTATGCTTCATTACATTCCTGTTTTATCATCTTTCTAGCACTTCTTTTTAAAATTATCTTGTTTAGCCAGGTGTGGTGTTACACACCTATAATCCCAGCATTTGGGATGCTGAAACAGGAGGATCATTACAAATTTGAGCCCAGCCTGGACTACATAAGTGAGACCCTTATGTAGAACTAAAAAAAAATAAAAAACCGAACAACAAAAATTTATCTTCTTTGATATATCTTGTCTGTAGTTTGGCTCACACCTGGAATTTAAAACCTCTAATAAGGACCTTGTTTATTGTTTATTTCATTAACTCTTATAGTCCCAGTGCTTAAAATAGCTCTTCAATACACATTTATTAAGTGAATAAATGAAATTTGAGTTCCTGGGTCCTGTCCCAGAGATTTTTGATTTAGTAGGTTTAGGATGGAGCCCAGGAATTTTTATTTTAATAAGCATTCCAAGTATTTCTGATGTCTTTTTTCAGTTGTCTTGGTTTACATTTCAAAAAATACAGCTTTCTCCTGTAATCCCAGCACTTGGGAGGCTGAGCCAGGAGGATCACAAGTTTGAGGCCACAGTGCTTGCTTCAGCAGCACATATACAAGTTTGCGGCCACAAGGAGGCTGAGGCAGAAAGATTGCAAGTTGGAGCAATTTAGCGAGACTTTGTCTCAGAAATAAAAGGGACTGGTGATGTAGCTCAGTGGTTGAGGGCCTGTGAATTCAGTCCTCAATGCTGCAGAAACCCCAGCCACTACTCTACAGCAAAACACAATTTGACATCTCATTACTCTGATGACTTTACCTAGCATCTATTACTACAGTAAGACCTGAACTCTAATCTCTCACCTGAATTCTAGGCTCATTTATTCACGGGTCTCTGGGACATCTCTATTTGACTGTCACATACCATATTTCCCCCAAAATAAAGACAGGGCCTTATATTAATTTTTGCTCCAAAAGATGTAGTTAGGGCTTTTTTCCTGAGGATGTCTTATTTTTTCTTTTTTTTTTTGTGCTGGAGATTGAACTCAGGGCCTTGTGCTTACAAGGCAAGCACTCTAACCTCTGAGCTAAATCCCCAGCCCCTAATTTTTTTTTTATATCTTATTTTTTCATGTATAACAGTATTCATTTGTGTATAAAATTACATTTATTCGTGTATAAAAATCCGTATTTATTCAGATAGTCATGTCATCTTCTGGAACATTGTCATAACTCTCCAAACCTTGAATTCTGGCCTGAATTTCTTGTGACTCCATTTCCTGTAGAACATTTGGTCCCATCCTCTCATGTCCAGAGGTATAGCTGTCCTTAAATGAGCACTTCTTGTTCATATATCCTGTTCATAGTGCATTGACAACATAGCTGTCAGCGTTTTTTTTGTTTTGCTTTGTTTTGGAGCTGGGGATCGAACTCGGGACCTTGTGCTTGCTAGGCAAGCACTCTAACTACTGAGCTAAATCCCCAGCCCCTTGCTGTCGGTGATTTTTATCTCATGAATTCTTCATCCAAGTCATGATCTCTTGCTGGTCAGGCTTCACAAAGTTTCTATGAAATCAAGTGTTGTTGAAGACTTATGAGACAGGAGTGGAGTGGTAACAAAAATGATGACAGTTAAGAATATAGTCTGCACAAAAGCAGTGAAAACTTGCAGACATCGAGATTGAGAAAATGTTATTGAGTGTGGTGGCGCTTGACTGTAATCCCAGTGCTTGGGAGACTGAGGCAGAAGGATCGCCATGAGTTCAAGGCTGGCTGGGGCTACATAATGAGTTCAGAGCCACTTTGAACTACAAAGCAAGACCCTGTCTCAAAAAGCCAGAAAAGAAAAAAAGAAATCAGGAAATGTTTCTTTATTTCACATGAGTACAGTAAGTACATCTGTTGTAACACAATGTATTGAATTACGAAGATTCCTGTTAGACACAACCATGTCCATTTGTAATCAAGTGTGCATGCTATTCATGTGTTGTGTCTGTACTCCAGTTGGAAGTTTTGAGTTCATCTGTTTACATAGGCGTTTACCTCTTGTCCAAAGGTGCCTGCTTGGATATTCACAAATAACTATAATTTATATTGTTCTTTAAGTATTACTGTCAATAATAATATTTATTTATATGTTAATATTTTATGATTCAATGTGCATGTTATTGCAGTGGACATATTAAATGTGTCTGGCTGACAGTCTTAACTAGGCTTATTTTTTGGGTCGGGCTTATATCCTGAGCATCCTGAAAAATCATGCTAGGGCTTATTTTTTGGCCAGGTCTTTTTTTTTTTTTTTTCTTTTTTTTGGGGAACAAATAAGGCCAGGTCTTATTTTTGGGGAACTAGTGTTGTAACTCAGTGGTAGAGTGCTTGCCTAGCATGCAGGAGGCCTTGGGTTCAATCCCTAGCATGACAAAACAAAACAAACTCCCAAAAAACAAAATTTTTCCATGGAGATCAGTTCTTCCTCCTGAGTTCTTTTTCCTGTGAATGATACCACCTAGTTGTATAAGACAAACTTGGATGTTAAACTTGAGTCTTCTCTTTTTTGTCTTTTAATATCAGATGTTCATGAATTTATGTATAGCTTCTAATCTCTCTTCATCATCATTGCCACCTCTTTTTGTTTAGGAAAGCATCATCTCTCATCTGTACAGCTGCGATGGATTTTTATTTTCATTTGTTTGTATTATTATGATTATTATTGTGGTATTGGGAATTACTAGGCAAACACTCCACCACTGATTTATATCCCCACTACTTATAATGGCCTTTAAGTGACCTCCCTGTTCCAGTCTTGCTCTTTCTAATCTTTCTTTTAGTTTTGTACCCTTTGGCCAAAGATAATTATCTGTTTCTCTTGCTTAAAACCTCTTAATACCTTTTGCTTGCTCCCAATGCAAAGTCTAGGTTTCTCTGGCCACTTTGCCTTATATTCTTTATATCTTGCTGTTACTCCCTTTGCTGTCAGGATTAGACTTCAGCTCAGATACATTACTCGTTCTTTTACTATTCTTGTTCTCTGACCTTGCTGTCTTTGAATATACCAGTGTTTCTTCCTGAACACCTCTCTACCTCAAAACCACTGCTACCACCATGCAAAGATGGGTTAGGTATCATGTTCTGGAACCCTTTAAACCTCTCACTTTGAGCAGGGGGTGGTGGCACATGCCTATAGTCCCAGAATTTGGGAGGCTGAGGCAGGAGGATTGCTGAGAGTTCAAGGCCAGCCAGGGCCAAATAGTGAGTTCAAAGACAGCAAAGACAGCCTGAATCACATAATGAGATCTTGTCTCAACTGACCCCCTTCGAAAAGATTGCTTCCAGAGTAAGAAAATTTACAAAACAAGCAGGCTCATTTTCTTATACATTTAAAGGTACCTACAAGGCGTGGGAATTTAGCTCAGTGGTTAGAGTGCTTGCCTAGCAAGCGCAAGGCCCTGAGTTTGATCCCCAGCACCCAAAAAAAAAAAAGGGTACCTATAGTTATGTGTTACATGCTGAGGATACCAGGTTAAATAGGACATTGCTTCTACTGGGCATGATTAAAAAAAAAGTAAATAAAGCACAATAGAAGGTAGTAAGTATAAGAAGGAGGTGATAAAAAGTAATATGAAAGTAAAGAGGAAGGCAAATTAACTCAAATGCCTAGATTCAGGTTTTCAGAGTAGGGTCAAGTTCAAATTGAGTCTCAGTGGATTCATTAATTCACCCAGAATTTCAATGACTACAATATTAGGTACTGGAGATAAAAAGCAAAAACATGGACGGGGATGTAGCTTAGTGGCAGAGTGCTTGCAAGCGTGAGCAAGACCCTGGGTTCCACCTTTAGTACTGCAAAAAAAAAACAAATGACAGACTGCTTACCTTCAAAGAGTTCAGGCAAGTCAATCTGTAATGGCGCAGCTTGACAAATACTGAGCTAGAACAAGGCACAAGGTGCTTTGGAAGCACAGTGGAAGTCTAGGAAGACTTTCTGTCTTGGCCTGATGCAGCTGAATCTCGAAGGACTGTAAGGAATTAGCAAGGTGCAGGAGCATAAGGAAGAAAATTATAGGGAGGAATTGCATATGTGAGACTGGAGATTCAAAGCGGAGCAGCATGCACAGGACACGGCTATTCGTGGAATGCTTGTGGGAATTACAGAAAAGGATAGAGGTAGATAGGGGCCCAGTCTTGAAGCTCTTACTTGATAGGCAAAAAAGCTTGAGTTTTGTTTTAAACTATGAATGGATTTACTTTTTAAGAAGTTCACTTGTAGCAATTTGGGGAGTCCAGTTTAGAGACAGTTGCAATCCACATAGGAAATTGAGTCTAAAGTGGTCATGTAAGTGCATAGTGATGGATGGATTTAAGCAATATTTCAGAGATAGAATCTGTTACATATGGAGATGTGTGTGCATGCACCATAGAGAGAGAATGCAAGAGAAAGACAATGGATATGATAAGAAGGATGAGCCCTCGGGTGACTTCTGGTTTTCTGGGTTCCATCATTGGTGACATCAGTGATTTAGGGAATACAGGAAGATGTGTATTTGGAAATAAAAATTTTGGACTGGTTGAATTTTGGGTACTTGTTGAGCTAAGTGGAAATAAATGGCTAATAGGCAGTTAGATATATCAGTCTAGAACTTGAGGTTGAAGAGAGATTTGAGAGGTAGCAGTGTATGTTGCAGTTGAAGCAGTAGGTTTGGGTCAGCTCAAGGGCATGTTGAGACTGAAGAGCTGTGGGGAGAGGATAATGTGGGCAGTTAAAGGTTGACTAGTAGAAGTAGAGCTTTGAAAGAAATCTGAGGATGCCAGAAAGATGGATGGGAAAACGATAAAGTGTGTGTGATGGGAAAACCAATAAAGTGTGTATGATGAGAATTAAGAGGACAGACTTTCAAGGAGGAGGAAAGGCAGTGGTGGAAAGGAAAAATCTGATTAGGAAAGAAAAGAGTACACTGGAGAGCAGGGTCACTGGAGAGATGAGAATAGTGGCCAAACTGTACTGAGTTAAAGAGTAAGTGGGAGGCAAAAAAAAAAGGCAGGCAAGTTCTGTCTTTCAACATGCTTCAAAGAGATGGAGAGGACAACAGTGAAAGGAAACATGGGGTTCAAGAAAGCATTTTTTAAGTAATTTTTTTTTTTGGTGCTGGGGATCGAACCCAGGGTCTTCGACTTGCTAGGCAAGCGCTCTACTGCTTGAGCTAAATCGTCAACCCCTGAAAGCATTTTTTAAGATGAGAGGTACAAGCATATTTTTATGTTAAGGGTGGTGAACAAGATGCATGTTTGAAGTTCTCGAACATGTAGAGAAGATGAAATCCAAGGCAGAAGTAGAAAAATGATCTCCTTCATTAAAATAACAAGGAAAAGGTCAAGAAAGGGGTAGGGAGAAATGTTGGTCACCTGAACAGTGGAATTTGAGGGAGTTCCTGCCTTAAGACCTTTATATTTCTTGTAATGTTGGAGACATCCTTTTGGGGGCAGAGGAAGAGAGCAGGTAGGATAACTCCTATTAAAGGTCTTACATGGCTAGCCAGACAAAAGGTAAGATGGGGTGAGAGGGCATACCAAAAAGATAAAATAGCCTGGGGAAAGACCTGTGGGTCTCTATAGAACATGGTATGTGTGGAGCAGTTTGTTTTTGTTTTTGTTTTGTTTTTTTTTTTTAAATTTTTCTTTGTAGTGGAACAGTTATTTTGAGTGTCTGGAGAGAAGGCTGTATGTCAGGCCTGCTTTTTTTTATGGTGGACTTTTAATTTATTTTTTATTTATTTATTTTTTTTTTGGTGCTGGGGATCGAACTCAGGGCCTTGTGTGTTCAAGGCAAGCACTCTAACCACTGAGCTAAATCCCCAGCCTGGTGGGCTTTTTTTTTGTGTGTGTGGTGTTTTTTTTTTTTTTTCTTTTTTTTTTTTGTGGTGCCGGGGATCGAACTCAGGCCCTTGTGCTTACAAGGCAAGCACTCTAATCACTGAGCTAAATCCCCAGCCCCCTGGTGGGCTTTTTAAATTAAGGAATTTAGAATATTTTATGGCAAAGGGGAACTTTGAAGATTTTGATCAAAATAGAATGGTAATTTTGGATTTTACAAAAGAGACTGTGGTAGCAATTTGGAGAAATACTTACAAGGGATTTAGAGTTGGGGGAGAGACACAGATTGGTCTGGGATTATGGGTGTGTGCCACCATGCCTGGCATGTTTTTTTATTTTTTGTTTTTTGTTTTGGTGCTGGGGATCAAACTCAAGGCCTTGTGCTTGCAAGGGATGTTTGTATTTTTTAATCTAGAGAAGTTCTCTTGACGTTTTTGTTTTCTGTATCATTGATCTTTTTTAGTTTCACATTTTTTTTATTGTTGCATATTGGTTATACAGATTAATAGGTTTCGTTTTGGCAGATTGGTGCATCCATATAACATACTTTGATCATTTTTCACACCTCCTCCCATCACCCTCCTTACTCTGTCCTGCCCCCTACTTTCACATTTCTGGGGGGTTTCAATGTGTTTATTTTTTTTTATTTTTTATTTTTTTTGGTGGTGCCGGGGATCAAACTCAGGTCCTTGTGCTTGCAAGGCAAGCACTCTAATCACTGAGCTAAATCCCCAGCTCAATGTATATATTTTAATCATAGCCATTCCTCCCATTCTCCACCCTCACACCTTGTTCATTGATACATTTGATAAGTCTGGGTCAATTATTTTGAAGAGTCTTCTATGGTTTGGATTTATCATTAGGTAAACATAATACAACCCAGCAACAATACTGCCCAGGTGATACTGTATGTGCATAAAGTCACTTTGTCACATTATTGGTCCGGTTATGGTTGATCACTTAAGTTGATGTGTGCTATATTTCTTCATTGTGTTTTTTTATGATCTGAATGGATCTGGTGGTACACACTGTAATCCCAACACTCTGGGAGGCTGAGGCGGGAGGATTGCAAGTTTGAGCCCAGCCTGGACAATTTAGCATGACCCTGTCTCAAAAAATAAAAAAGGAAAAATATAAAAATAAGAAAGGGCCGGGCATGGTGGTACACACCTATAATTCCAGCACTAGGAAGGCTGAGGCAAGAGGATCACTGTGAGTTTGAGGCCAGCCTGGACTACATAGTGAGACCTTGTGTGAAAACAAAAGAACACAAAAACCCAAAACCACCTAGGGATGTAGCTCAGTGCAAAGCTACAATTCAATCTCCAGTAATTAAAAAGAGATCTGGCTGGGGATTTAGCTCAGTGATTAGAGTGCTTGCCTTGCAAGCACAAGGGCCTGAGTTTGATCCCCGGCACCACAAAAAAAAAAAAAAAAAAAAAGCGATCTGTACAAGTAACAACTGTGAGTGGTGGTGCATGCTTATAGTACTCAAGAACTCAAGAAGCTAAGACAGGAGGATCACTTGAGACCAGGCTGGACAACAAAAAAGAGCCCTTTCTGATTCCTTGGCTGCATGGCACCCATGAAAAAGCTTGTGTTGAAGGAGGGCAGAAAAAAGAAGCAGATCCTGAAGTTCACCCTTGACTGCACACATCCTGTAGAAGATGGAATCGTGGATGCTACCAGTTTTGAGCAGTTTCTCCAGGAGAGAAGCAAGATGAACAGCAAAGCTGGGAATCTTGGAGTGGTAGTCACCATCAAAAGGAGCAAGAGCAAGATTACTGTGACTTCCAAGGTGCCATTTTCCAAAAGGTATTTGAAATATCTCACCAAAAAATATTTGAAGAAGAATAATCTATGAGATTGGTTGTGCATAGTTGCTAACAGCAAAGAAGTAACAAATTATGTACTTGCAGATTAGCCAGGATGAAGAGGAAGATGAGAATTAAAATTCTTTTGTCTGGAGTATTTTTTGTGCATTCTTCAGTAAAATTTGGAAACCAAATTGTGGTTTATCCTTGCATTTCTACAGTATGGACTGAAGGGGAAATTGGCAATCAGCAATGAGCGTCATGGGGCTGCCACTTACTTACAATTAGACTTTTTTTCTGCTTGAAAATTCAGTTCTTATGTAGTAATACCAGAATGTCAGGAGGAGCCTGCTTTAGGGGACTGAAAACTGCCTAGCATTGAACTGATAGAAAAGGGCATGGAGATGGAAGTGAGACTTGTCCTTTTATTTTAAAAAATTTAACTGTCACTTTCACTTGAATGTGATACTTTTCTCAGAGGAAAATTTGGGAATATAAGATGTGGCTCCTCAGTCATTGAAAGCAAAATGGGTAATTTCTTTCCAGGAAAATGGTAGTGTCAGTAAAATGCAGGTTTCTGAAGGGGGGAAGAAAAGAAAAAATTATCTGTGGGATAAAACTTTGGAGATTTCATAATTTATTGTGTGCCTCAGTTACTTTTTACTCAGTGGGCATTGGCATTCATTGATGAGCCCTGTCTGAATCTATCATTAATGTTGATGGTTTAAAAGTGTTGATTTTCAGGTTCTCTCATTCCTTCTATAATTACTAGTTAGCATTGTTCTGTAGGGAAGAACTTCCCTCCTCTTTTTTTTTTTTTTTTTTTTTTTAAAACAGAATCTAACTATATAGTTCAGGCCGGCCTTGAACTCACTGTGTAGCCCAGGCTGGCCTCAGTATCCAGAGTGCTGGGATTACAGGTGTGCACCACCATGCCCAGCTATGGCATGGTATTTGTCTTTCCTAACTTGGTGTTATCATGTGAAGGTAAAAGTAAGTTTGTATATTCTTCTTATTTTTACGTAATTGAGTTTGTAGTCACATATGTATTATTTCCATTTGTATCTTCTGCTATCTGAATTAAAATCTTTTTTGATTGGGAGATTTCTAAATCCAGGGGTTTTCTTGTGCTTTGAATTTGGATCTTGCATTCTTCTACATAAATTTTTTTATGTATTGGACTGTAAAATGCAGTCTAGGAAACTAACATGAAGCTTGGTGTTTGTCGTATTGAACATTTCCATTGGAGTATAGTTTTATGGTTCCTTATAAGATCTGATTTTTTCCCCCTTGTTTTTTTTGAGACAGGATCTCATTATGTAGCTCAGGCTGGCCTTGAACTCATCATAATGCTCCTGCCTCAGCCTTCAGAATGCTGGGATACAGGCATGTGCCACCATGCCTGACTCAAGATCCGAGTTTTTAGAAAATCCAAAATTGGATTATCCTTAGAATTAGGAACTGAATTGAACAGCTTGAGAATGTATTGCTTTTTTATTTCTACATGAAATCAGACATGTCATTGCCATCCATAAAATATTTTACACTAAGGATGAAGCCTGTTAATTCTATGCATTCCTTTGATGTAAATAAATTGTAAGGAAGTTGATAATGTGTTATTAATGTGTTCTGTTGAGTTGTTTAAAATTCTGCATCTCGTCCCTATGAAAGAAATACAGAATATTTTTGAAACATAAAGCTGGTCATTTCCAGAAGTCATGGATACTTTAATAAATGTTATTCCTAACCTATAAGTTGATTATATGGCTTACATATTCTTTTTATGTGGAAGACTGCTCTATTTTTACTTAAGAAATTAGCTGCCTGGCAACCTAAAATTGCAGATATTAAAATGAATTGCATGTCTTCCAACTATTTGTATTAGTTGGCTAAATTTAGAACATGTAGAGTGCCTGTAGAGTTGAAATCTCTGGGGATTTTAATAGATAAGACAGACAGTATTCAGCTTTCAGAGTAAGGAAGAAGAAAGGTAGCTTCAAATTAGTTTTTGTGCTGTCACCCAAGACACTTAATTAATACACAGAGTCCAGTGAAAAGTCACAAATGTTTTGAAAATTTTGAGTACTGTGTTGAAAGCTTGTTAGAGCATGGGCTCACGGTAGTGAAAGAGTTCATGTTTTTCCCTCTCAGGTGAGTTGCTAGAGGCTATCCACTATCCTTCCCAAAGTGTCTCTCTAAATTATCTTGATAAATACAGTTAATACTTCATCTGGATGGATGAGGCAGTACATCTCAACTAGAGATCAGGTGAGCTTATGGGTGAATTTTATGATATTGGAATTGTTTTTGTGAATTCAGACTAAAGTTTATGTAGTTTCTGAAGAGAAACTTAGTTATTCCATGTGCATTTAGCTGTATATGAAATGTGAAGATCTGTTCATGTACTGTATTTGGATAGGACCTCAGTGTAAGAAGTGGCAGATAAAGTTTAGTGCAGTGGAACACGCCTGTAATCCCAGTAGTCTGGAAGGTGAGGGAAGTGAATTGCAAGTTCAAACTCGATCTGGGCAATTTGGGGATGTTCAATCCCTAGTACTGCACCAACAAAAAAACAAACAAACAAAAAACTCTACAAAGGCAGATAAAATTAGGAATGGCAATTTCGAGTAACTAAGGTAAATATAAGTTAAAATGGAATGGGATTTTTTATATCTTGAATATATATTTAATGCCTAAGTGGATAATTGGAAAAGTAGGACTTGCTGCTGTAGTAGCAAGGAGTATAGTAGCAAGGAGTATTAGGAGAAAATGCAAAAAATTTATTATAAACCAAGAAGAAAAATTCATAAAAATTGAATGTATGGTTATTGCGACTGTGGATTTATATACATGATAAAATAAAATAAAAAACAATTGAACAATCTACCTACTACTCTCATCAAATTAAGCCTATGTACTGTTTTTTTCTTTTCTTCCAGCAGGGCTTCCATAGATCTGTTTTTTTAATTTATTATTTATTTTGCAGTGCTGGGGATTGAACCCAGGCCTTACTTGTGCTAGGCAAACACTCTACCATTGAGCTACACCCCACTCAAGATAATTTTTAGAAGAGAAACGTGTTCCTTGAAGAAACAAGATTTTTTAAGATAAAACATGAAGGAGGTTATGGAATGATTTCTTGTTTTCTTTTTCCTTTCTTTTCTTTTTTCTTACCTCTCTTTATGAACAACATTCCTTTGTGATTGGAGAGGGAAATATATTATTGTTGTTGTTATTATTATTTGTTTTTTGTGGTAGTAGAAATTGAACCTAGAGCCTTCACATTGTGCTACATCTCCAGACGTTTTTATTTTTTATTTTGAGCCCAAGTCTTGCGAAGTTGTGATCTTCCTGCTTTAGCCTCCCAGAGTGCTGAGATTACAGATGTGTGCCACCATGTTCAGCATGAAACACATGTTTTTCTTTTTTTTTAACACATTGTTTTAGTAGTTTTTTCTTAAATAATTGGGTTATGAATCAACTCTAAAACTTGTGTGTATTCCAGGAGACCTGTTCTCTAGTAGTCTTGATTAATTTCCAGTTAGGTATAGTGGGTGTTCTATTTTCTGGGCTTTGTGACTTTTTCTCTGGATAAACACTTTTTCTTTGTGTTATAGCTGAAGTGTTTTTGTTTGTTTGTCTTTGGTGCAGTACTGGGAATTGAACTCAGGAAGCACTCACCTGTATCCCTAGCTTTTAATTTTTTTCTTTTTAATTTTGGGACTAATTTGCCCAGGCCAGTTTTGAATTGTGATCTTCTTCCTGTCTCATCCTCCCAGAGTGCTGAGATTGTAGGTGTGTACTACCATGCCAGACTTTTTTTTTAACAAAACTTTTTTTTTTCCCTCCCAAAAAAGAGACAGACTGGCCCTGAACTGCCAGGCTCAAATGATTCTCTTTGCCTCAGCCCAAACAGTAGCTGGGACCACAAGTGTGTAGTGAGACTAGTATAATGAACCTACAGATATAGTTGATCAGCTCGTGCCTAATCTTGGTTTCTCTATATTCCTACCACGTCCCTTCCTGACTATTCAGAAGCAAATCTTTAATGTATTATTTCATCCATATTCATAAGTATGTAAATATGTATCTCTAAAACAATAAGGACTTTAGGAAACATAATATGTACTGGACTGGGGATGTAGTTTAGTGGTAGTGCTTGCCTAGCATGCATGAGGCTCTGGGTTGAATCCCCAACACTGAAAAAATATTTTTGCTTGTTCTTGTTTATACTTGGAAACTATTGTGGGATATGTATGCATGGTGTATTGTATTGCCCTCATATTAAAGGGCATTTTTGTTTTTTTCCCAGTGTTTTCCAGTTATTTTGCATATTTGGGATAATAGTTATTAAGGTGAATTTCTGGTTTCAAACTTGCCTCAGACTCCCAAATAGGTTAAACTATAGGCATGTGCCACTATTCCTGGTTCTATTCATGTAAATTTCTATGTATACTATTGTAATTCTTACAGTTATTGTAAAATTGCCTTCCAAAGGTATATGCAATTTAAAATCTTTTTCTTTTTTTGGTGCTAGGAATTGAACCCAGGCCTTGTACATGCTAAGTGCATCTAACTCCCATTCTGGTATTTTTTGTTGTTTTGTTTTGTTTTGAGACAAAGTCTTGCTTTGTGGTGCAGGCTGGCCTTGAACTCACGACAGTCCTCCTGCCTCAGCCTCCCGAATGTCAGGATTATAAATGTGTACCACCATACCTGGCTACAATTTGTATTCTTAATTATCAGCAATCGATTGAAGTTTCGAGAGAATGGATTTGAGTGTAATAGATACACAAAATGTGAACTATCACCTTCACATGTATATTTACAGTGGAACACTCAGCACTTGATTGTGTTGTAACGTTGTTCATTCAACCATTAATTAAATGGCTATGAAAGAATGTAGTTTCTGTTCTCCCCTGTATGTAAATAATAGGGCAAATTAACTTTACCGAAACTCTGAAGGAAGTCTTTCTGAGGAGCAGAGCCTTGAAGGACAAATAGGACAGGAGAAATTCTAAATTAGCACTTCTTTACTTTTTGTTCTCTATCCTCTTTACTCATTTAAAGACTTCTGTGGACCCCAAGGAACTTTAACTTAAGTAGTTGTATTTATCAGTATTGGACTGTATTAGAAACTAAGGCTGGGTGTGATGACACAACCCTGTTATTCTCAGGAGACTGAGGCAAGAGGATTGCTGAGAGTTCAGGATCAACCCTATCTAAAAAATAAAACCAAAACCCTTAAGAAAATTATTTACAATTCATTAAATATAACAAGAATTGATATTGATAACATTTTTATAATCAAATTTTTTTTCTAGATTGAGAATATTGTTTTACTTTTTTGGGGGGAGGGGTACTGGGGATTGAACTCTGAGCCTTGTGCTTACTATGCAGGCCCTCTAACCGCTGAACTAAATCCCCAGCCAACAAATACTATTATATGTTTTCTTTGAAATAACAGGGTCACTTCTTTCATTTCTGTTAAAAATATTGCCAAACACCCATCTAAATAACCATAGTTTGCCTGTACTTGTTTATACAAGTAAAGTAGTAGTCCATGAAAAAAGCAGTCAGTGCAACGTGAAACACACTTTTTTACAAGTGCTTTTCCTTGAGACAACTGTATGCAGCAGAAATGCTTATACTTACATTTTATCACATAGGATATTAAAAAGATATTAGCTCAAGGGTTGAAATTTAATAAGTCAACCCTTCATATTCGCAGAGTTCCACATTCATGAATTAAACCAAGTGTAGAGCAAAAACATACACTGGTGCTTGTGCTGAACATTATGATTTTTTTTTCCTTGTCATTATTCCCTAAAAAAATACAGTAAACCCCTGTTTACATAGCCCTTACATTGTATTAGCTATTTTTAAGTAATGTGGTAATGATTTAAAGTATATGGGAGGGTATGTGAAGATTATATCAAATACATGCCATTTTATATAAAGGATTCAAGCATCTGCAGATTTTGGTATCTCTGTGGAAAGTGTGGAATGAAGGGTGAGGGGTGGTCCTGAAATTAATCCCTTGTGAACTGAGAGGTGATGGTGAATTAATTTTTACCCCTTCACTTAAGGATATTCTTAAGTGAATTTTATCATTTTTTTAAAAATTGCAGGTGTGGAGTGAGGAGTAATTTGTGTGTGTGTGTGTGTGCACTAAGATGGAACCCAGGGCCTTGGGCTTGCCAAGCAACGTTCACTGCCACTGAGCTATATCCCCTGCCCTAGTAGTACAGTTCGATGTTCTTTCCTTGATTTATCTGAAGGTACTACCAGTGCTTTTGTCATTGTGAAAAAGGCAAACGATTTCATAGTCTTACTTTGAAAACAAACATATTGGTGTTATGTGAAACTAGTCTGATCTTTTAGACCTAAGGCCTCATTTTGAGAACTGGTGCTCTAGAGACTGTGCTGGATGCCCAGAAATACTGAGGTGACAAAAAGCCTATCTTTCTAGGTTAACTACAAGTAGTTTGTTGTGTCTGGAACTGAGGAAACATGGAAGTACTCTGCTAAGGAGTGTAGAAACTAGGCAGTAGAGAATCATTGAAAGATTTAAAGAAGATAGGTGTATGTATTTTAAGGAGATAATGTATGTGCTAGGCAATACCACCATATTTATGTTTTTGAAAGATCATCCTCAGGGAGGCATGGTGGTGCATGCCTATAATCCCAGTACTGAGGAGGCAGAGGCAGAAGTATCACTGTGAGTTCGAGGCCAGGCTGGGCTACATAGTGAACTCAAGGCCAGCCTGAACTCTACATAGTGAGACTGTGTCTCAAAAACAAAACAAAACAAAAAAAGATCAGTCTTGTTACAGTGTATCTGGTGGTGAGGAGGCCAGTTGAAAACAATGAAGTCCTAAATTAAGGGACTGAGTTGATTGTGGTGGCCTTAGAAGGCCATCCTGTACAGAATAGTGCAGTTCTTAGACTGTATGCTTCCTAAAACAGAACTGAGCCTCACAGCATCTGTGTGCAGGCTTGTTGGGTAGGAATATGACCAACTGCTTTTATAAGCTGTCCCCTCAATGTTATTTAGGCATTTTTCTTTAGAAGCAAACCCAATCAAATGCCAGAAATTCTGTAGAGTGTTTTGTATAAGTGGCTTCCAAATGTAATCACTTTTCTGCCTTCAGTTATAGTATTATCCATTTTTGAATTTTATATTAACAGAACTGTATATACTCTTTTGTGTCTTTTTTCAGCATTGTTGAGATTAATGAATGTACTTGCATATAGCAATGGTTCTTTTTTTTTTTTTTTTTTTTTTTTTTTTTTTTTTTTTTTTTTTTTTTTTTTTTTTTTTTTTTTTTTTTTTTTTTTTTTTTTTTTTTTTTTTTGGTGCTGGGGATCGAACTCAGGGCCTTGTGCTTGTGAGGCAAGCACTCTAACCACTGAGATAAATCCCCAGCCCCAGTGGTTCTTTTTTTTAAGCAGTGGTTTATCTAAATCATTACCGTACTGTATGTAATGTTCCATTGTCTGACTTCATATTTTTTCTATTTAGTTGTTTCCACTTTTGACTCTTATGATACTATTACTATGAATATAGTGTCAACAGTGTACAATATTTTCATACGTGTGAGTTATGTAAGTATTTACTGGTTGTATACCCTGAAATGTAGTTGCTGGGTCACATGGTATAAGTACGTTTAGTAAGTATTGACAGTTTCCAAAATGGTCGTATTACTCTTACCCAATATGAGAATTTTGTTTGTGCTGCATCTTTGATTACATTCAGTATTATCAATCCTTTCAATTTTAGCTAATCTGTTGGGGGGTAATGGTATCTTTTTGTAGATTTTTTTGGGAGGTGAGGTTCTGGAGAACTCAGGGCCTTGCACTTGCTAGGCAAGTGCTCTACCACTGAACTAAATCCCCAAACCCTATTTTTGTAGTTTTAATTTGCATTTCTCTGATAACTTGATGTTGAATCATTTTTTATATGCATACTGGTCTTTTAAATACCCTCTTGTGTGAAACGTATGAGTTTTTTTTTGTCTATTTAAATTTGGTTGCTTGTACGTTATATTCTATGGGTATTTGCTCCTTAGGTAGACACTAGAATAAATTGATAAGCCTGAGCATTTTGCTGAAATTCCTTAGTATGTGTCTTATTAATAGGGGACCAATCTCCAACCCTTTTGGCATCAGGGACTGGTTTTGTGAAAGACACTTTTTCCACAGACTGGAGGAAAGGGATGATGGTAGTTTAGGGATGATTCAAGGACATTACATTTTATATACAGTCTGTCAAAAAAATCTATACACACTTAAGGAAAAGAAAAACTTGTATAAATATTTTAATACTAAGTTTATTGAGACATCACGAGGTTAATGTGTTACCTTTAGCCTCTACAATTGTAAGAGGTGCTCCAAGTGGTGGTGATTAGCTTCCAGACATTTATTAGTACGGCGAACTGCTGCTTGGGTGACCTTGGTCATTGAGATTGCTACACAAGCATTTTCAATTTCTTCTCTAAGGGCCGGCAGTGTAGTGGGTTTTCTGCAACATATGACTTCCTTCAGGGTCTCCCATATGAGGGTAACACCATCTATTGAAAAAACATCATACTGTTTTTCTTTTCCTGAAGTGCGTATACATGTTTTTGGCCAAGTGTGTGTGTATTTTTTTTTTTTTTTTGGAGGCACGGTCTCACTGTGTAGTTCAGTCTATTATTGCATTTTGAAGTATAATGAAATAATTATACAACTCATCACAATGCAGAATCAGTGGGATCCCTGAGCTTGTTTCCCTGCAACTGGATGGTCCCATCAGTGGGGGAGGGGAGACAGTGGTACCCAAAGTGTGTTTTTCTTTTTATTTTTTATTTTATTTTTTTTCTTTTCCAAAGTGTGTTTTTAATGTCCAGTCTAGTCCATAATCTCATTTTGGTGGTCGTCACTGTAGAAAGCTCTGCTTTGCAAAGATAGGATGTTGGAAATGGAAGCAGGCTCTTCAGTGCTTTTGTGGCAATCGCAGGATATTTTGCCTTGTCTTTAATCAAGAACATACAGAGATTTGAAGTTGTCTGCGATATACTTTTTGGAGGGTGTGGGTACCAGGGATCGAACTTAGGGCTTTGCACTTGCTAGGCAAGCACTCTGCCATTGAGCTAAATCCTCAAACCTCTGAGACATACTTTTTTTTTTTTTTTTTGAGACATACTTTTAAGGCCACCATCATTTGTGATCTCAAGCAGTTGATCCTCTTATAGCAGAAAGTTGTTTCACATGGCTTATTCACAGATGGGTTGTAGATCCATTCCTTCCCCATTGCGGGGCGGGGGTTGTGGTTGGAAAGTAATGCTCAGACTTTTTTTTTTTTTTTTGGTGCTGGGGATTGATTTTTTTTTTTCTTTTTTTTTGAGACAGGGTCTCACTACATAGTTCAGGCAAACCTTGAACTTACTATATAGCCCATGCTGGCCTTGGACTCATGATGATCCTCCTGCTCAGCCCCCAAGAATGCTCAAACTCTTTGTAGGTGATCATGTTGGGAGGAAAAAAGGCCCCAGCTCAGTCTCTTTCAAAATCTCTATTAATGTTTGAAGCATGTCAAAAATCCCAGTGTTCACTTGTGCCCAGAATTCCAGTTTGGCTTTGAATACATCTACTTTTTCTGCTGACTTGAACACAGTTGTTATTCTCCCCTGAACTGACAGATTGAGTTTGTTAAGCAGGTTGAATATGTCACGTTAATTTTCCAACCCATTCTGTGTCACCAAAATGTTCTGTTAGTGGTGACTGATTTTCTAAAGAAATCTCTGGAATGTGTGTCATAACTTAGAAACACTGTCTAGTTGTCTACCTTTAGAAAGGTGTGTCCATCTCCTCACAGAGCTGCATGTACTTTAATGTGGGGATAATTTTAATCACATTCTGCAAAATACTAAATTCAGGTGACATTTTTCAGCTAGCCAGCATTTCTGTATGGATGACACAGTGTGTAGCCTCACATTCAGAAGCAACATCTTTGACCTGATTAATGAAACAAAAAACCTTATCCTGTCATGGCAGCTGGTTGAGTCCCACTATGCATATACTGACACAAAATAATCAGTTTAGTTTTCCTGATGGAATCATTCAGAGACTTGAATGGTTCTCCACCTGTGGTACTGGTTGGCAACAAATGTGCACATAACATATCCTCATACTTATCCTTCTGAGAAGTATATCCCACAAAAATAGGCATTATTGGTTTGACAGCATTGGTAGGCTCTTCAACCTGGTTTGACTCAATCCTCTCTGACAGTTGTGCCTCCATAGAATCCTCTCTGCCAGTTGTGCCTCCATAGGCTCTGCTGTTGTTATCAGTTCATCTAGTTATGGTGCTAGCTGAAAGAGGAACACATGCCACCTTTTGAGCTGCAACCTCTCCAAAAAGTTAATGGCAAATGTCCTTAGCAGCAGGCAAGATCAGCTCTTCACTAATAGTAAGGGGCTTCTTAGATTTACCGATGTGTTTAGCAACTAAGAATGATGCTCTCAGTGAAGACATGTGATTAAGTAGTGGCCTTCAATAATTCTGTTCTTCTTGTTCATGTTTTTTTGGTTTTGTTTTTAAAACTCAAAGGCTTGTCTTTTAATGCATGGTCCTCTCCATGTAGCAAAGAGCAAAGTAGTTTTTTTTTTTTTTTTTTTTTTTGGGTGCTAGGGATTGAACTCAGGGCCTTGTGCTTGCTAGGCAAGTGCTTTACCACTGAGTTAAGTCCCCAACCCCAGTAGCAAAGTAGTTTTTAAAAATATGCAAAGTGGGCTTGGAGAATATGGATCACTTGTTACAGTAAACCCATAGTTTAAGTAGAACTCTTGGTATTTTCTTTTAAATGCAGTTTTCTTTTTGTTGGCAGTTTTGAGTCTTCTGCTGTCTCATCATTGGGTCTTCCCCCTTTCCAAAGAAGTTTTCCAGTGATATTTGGTTTTCGATCATTTTGGCTAAGATTAATTTGTGGGATTACTAACTGAGACAAGTGTGCAGCACATGAAAGAGGTGTGGACAGAAGTGATAAATAAAATAATGAGCAGGCCAGTGCGAGACTAAAATTAGTATTGTATCCTGACTTACAGCATTCTGTCAGATGTAGCTGTACAATTGAAATACATCAACACACCTGTTGCTTTAAAGCCTGCCAGCAGATGCAGCTTGTCACTTGCCACTCACTGATAAATGACTTTGATATGAGTGTGCAGCAGTTGATTTATTACGGTCTCTGTGCGGTCACATCTCTCTGCTAATGTTAATCTGTATTTCCAGCCACTCTCTAGTGCTAGCATCACCTCCTCAACTCCACCTCAGATCATCAGGCATTAGATTCTTTTTTTTGTGTGTGTGGTGCCGGGGATCGAACTCAGGCCCTTGTGCTTGCAAGGCAAGCACTCTAATCACTGAGCTAAATCCCCAGCCCCAGGCATTAGATTCTAATGTGAAATGGACATCCTAGATTCCTCACATGCCCAGCTCACAGTAGGATGTGGGCTTGTATGAGAATCTGATGCTAGTGCTGACCTGAAAGGAGGCAGATCTCAGGTGGTCATGGGAGTGCTGTGAATACAATGAAGCTTTGCTCACCTACCTCCTTCTGTGTGGCTCAGTTCCAAGTAGGCCATGGATGTTGGTTAGTGACTTAGATACCAGTTAGTGGCTTGGGGGTTGGGAACTCATGCTGTATATTGCTTTTTGTTGATTGTAATTACCTTACAGTTTGGGAATGTACATGCTGAATTTCAATCTATTATTGGTGATGTTTTGAATTAGTCTCAGCTGATTGTGGGTGTTTCCGTTATCTACTACTGTGGAACAAACCACCCCACAACTTAGTGGCTTAACACAACTATTTATTTGCTTGTGATTTAAGTGGGTTGGCAATTTTGGCAGGGCTCATTTGGTACAGCTTGCCTCTATTCCACATGGTGTTAGCGGGGTTTGCTCTGACTTACAAGCCATGGAAGGGGTGGGATCACAGTCCATAAATGGACCAGTTTATTAACCCTCAGTAGTAATAAATTTTAAAAAGATCAAAATCACCTGGGGAAGAAACTAAAATTTCAGTTTTCTGGTTGACTAGGGGATGACTGGATATACCTTAGTCACATGTCCAACATTGTGTTGGAGTTGTTGGCTAGATTGCTGTGGTGTTTTTTGTGGGCTGACTTGGCATGATGGCTAGGTTCCAAATAGGTGAGAATAGGGGCTGGGGATTTAGCTCAGTGATTAGAGTGCTTGCCTTGCAAGCACAAGGGCCTGAGTTCGATCCCC